>MU134332.1:98413-170365 GCA_015039355.1 Ramaria rubella
GCGGAGCGGCGGCGGGAGAACGGTGGGGGTAGAGGGAGAACGGCAGGGGTGGTACGAGAACGACCGGGGCGACGGAAGAACGACAGGGGTGGTACGAGAGTGACCGGGGTGGTACGAGAGCGACCGGGGTGGTGCGAGAGCGGTGGGGGTGGCGGGAGAGTGGTGGAGACGACGGGAGAACGGTGGAGGTGGTGGGAGAGCGGTCGGGGTGGTGGGAGAGAGGTGCAGGGGGTGGGAGAAGGGTAACGGGGTGGGGGAGGACAACGGGGGTGCGTGGGTGTGCGGGAGACACCGCGGGAAGGTGCGGAGCGGTGGGAACAGTGTAGCGGGGTGGGGTGGGCGTAGCTGGGGTGTGAGAGGACAACGAGGGTACGTGGACGTGTGGGAGACGTCACGGGGAGTTGTGGGGCGGTGAGGTAGACACAACGGTGGTATGTGGACGTGCGGGAGGTGAAGCGGGGAGTTACGGGGGTGGGGTAGAGGTAACGGGAGTTGTGGGTGGGCGATAGGGGAAACGGAGAGCGGTGGACGTACAACGGGGTGGACGACACCACGACGGAGATACATGGACGTGGGTGTGGTAGAACACACAGAAAAACTCCACACTTCCAACTCCCACCCGACCTCCCTTCTCCACCTAGAGGACCCCCGGTCCGTTGTAATGCGACACCTTCATCACGGAGCCATCATGGAGAACATACATACATCTACTCATTTACTATAATATAAAGTCGTACGCGTACAAGACCACCTGGTCGTTACTTCAGTGTACTTTTATCTAGGGTTATTCTAAGTCACTCTATGGTTATAGCTGTTTATATCGTTTAGTCTATTTTTAATTTGTTTTCCTGGATCCTTCAATGTCCGAGTCACGCGACCCGATTGTGGGTCTTTTTTTACCTACAAATCATTGTTTCCAGAGATGCTTGACTCGTCTTGCATTTTCACGGTTTTTTTACTAGTAAGGGTCATTTTGGGGTAACCCTGGGGGTTCTGGTCTGACTTTATGTTTTTGTTTACCCAAGTGCACTAACTGTTTCGACCGGAACTGCATCTGCATCATCATCATCATCTGAATCTTCTGAATCTGAACTCTAAATCTACTCACTTAGGTTGACTATCCCCACTTAACCCCATGTGATTCCGCTTTGTCCGGAATATATGTACTCGTCTTGTTGTTTGCTACGCTCATACGGTATGTTGTTACAGCAGCTGTCGTCTGTCCTCTTTACTGATTACCGCTCTCCGTCTTTTGGTTTTATCCTTCCACCAAACATTCCTTTACCTTTTTACTCAGTCCACCAGCTTCTTTACTTCCCTTTATACCGTCGTTTAAACTTTATCTTCGGTCTTTATCTTATCTTCACTCAGTGTCTGTTATCTGGTACACCTTGTTAACCTTTATCTTCATGTCGGTTCTTCGCTCACTCAGTCCACTACTTTTACTCAGTATCGGCAGGTTATCCTAAGGTCAACGAACAGTTTATAGAGGCTTCTACTCATTCACTCAGTACACTGAACTACTGTTGAGTCTTTGTACACTTGGTTAGTGCTGTGAACCTATGTTTAAAGGGGTCTCTCCCTTGCTTCTGCTCGGGAAGAACTGCTTCAGGAATCCGTGTATTGGCATCGTTTAGAGACAAGGACCAGGTACGAGAAACTACATGGTCAATAAGGACTCCTGCTATGCTACGGTTGGTAAGTGACCAAACTTCAAACCCAGTTTTGGCTACTACATCTTCCCTCGTACCTTCCAAACTAGCTTATGGGTATACGTTAGCACTTACACTATTCCTCCTATACTCCCCTTATAAGCCATACCCGGAAGTCCTCTAAGTTGTATATCCCCTATCATGGCTACTACACGCTGAACACCTCCTCCTGACCTGTTTACTTGTAGTTCCCCTCTTACGGCTGATCCTTCAAGTTACGCACCAGGTTGCACATACAGACCGAACCGTCAGTAGACTTTGCTTAGTACCCTGCACCACCGCCGTTACGACCTACCGTATAACTTTTATCTTAACTACTTTTTATCTTACTCACACCTCTACTACACAGACCGCCTGACCTCCATCGTGTCGTCTACTACCAGACCGCTTTCGACTACTACTATCCGCGCACACGTCACTCGTAGAAAACATCACATCATCCGCGACAGCTCATAGTACAAACAGTCACGTACAAGAACACCTGTCGTTGAGGCAGCGAGAGGGCGGTGAGAGGGGATGGGTACTGTGGGCGTGCGGCTGTCAAGGGGCAAAGGGGGTGGCGGACCTAGCCCGTGTCTGCAGCGTTTTGTGCCACGGGACTTGGCCAAGGCAGGGGAACGTCGGGTGTACCGACATTCGTTCCCCCTGCATGGGGTTCATCTACGGTGGTTGTGGGGTGTCGTGGGGTGTCGTCCAGGCCTGCCATTCAGTCGTGCGCCACTGCCAGGGTGTGCAGATGTCACAGCGCCCAGCGGGGCGGCTTACGTGCAGTCTCAGGTGGATGGGGGACCTGTTGAAGGTCCCCTTGCGTGGATGCAGTCTGTGTGGAGCTTCAGGTGGTTGTGGTCTGTGTTGGGGGTGCGGATGTGGTGATGGCAGCAAGAACGCGCTGGCGTGATGTGGGCCATCACACACAGTGACGCCATCATCAACGACAGTCTCCTGGCCACTTGGTGGTTGTGTGCATCGTGCCACACGGTGACACCGTCATCAGCGATGGCGGCAAGCACATCCTGGCCACCTCAGTGCTCACGTGACTGATGCTGACTACGCAAAGTCGATCCTTTCCCTCACGTGATCTGCCAGCACAGCGTGGCAAGAGTCTGATCCAGCCCCACACGCACCAAACTTCATGTATTTTGATCTGGTGTGCTTCCTTTCTTTTCTTTACTTGTGCTTACTGTCTGGTATTCTTCCAGTGGTGTCAGTTACCATCTTTTCAAAGCACAGCTATTCATCTTTCACTGATGCAGGTCTAACAGATTCTTGGTTCTGGTGCTTGGATTCCTAACACAATCTCACAAATGAAATAGTCATGGTGAGTGTTCTTAATATTCTTCCCATTCTGTTTACCAACTCCAGAGCAATACCATAGCAGTTCCTGTATGGTTTTTACTTGCTGTCCCCCACCTATCAGCTCCATCCCCTTGGCTTGTTTTAGTGTGTTCTCTACTACTCTCCCAGATATTTTCATTCAAATACTTTTCAGTTACATGATTGGTCCGCAGATGGTTGGTCTATTCAGACTGTGTGTGTGTCTGGAATGTCCTGGAGCTCATCTATGGGCAAGATTCTCATCATTTTTATGTGGGTCATACATACATGTCATTGATTGAGTTCTGACTTTGCATCTCTAGTTACAGGTGAAAGAGAGGCAAAGTATACTAAGGTAGCTTGCAGACTAATGTTTCCATAGTACCTGGGTGGAATGAAACAGCTCACTATGGGCATCACTGTGCATACGACGTCGTCACCGGTGGTGTGCCAGAGTATGTCATTTCACCCAGGTACTCAGGCCTCTATTACCAATGTGTGCGTGCGACGTCACCACCTGTGGTGGTAGAGGCCTTCACTGTCAAATGTGCTGATTGGGTTTAAGTCACAGGCACATTGGGAGTGAGAAGAGGACAATAGGGGAAAATGAAGGAACTAGATGGAAGTATGGAAATCATGAGAGGTTCCTGTAAAATAACTTGGATTTTTCAAATCTATGATTGTTGGTCAGCAGTATTTATAAGTCAAATTTGTTCCCATCAGGACCTTGAGTTTTTCACATTGATCAAAACTTGATGACAACCATCATGTCACAACCCATAGCTGGCTGTATCCTTCTTTCATAGATGATGTGCAATCATGGGTCAGGTGGCCCCTAGTTCATTGCATAATGCATGACATTGCCCCTGAGTATGCAAACTGGTCTGTGGCTCATAAAAATACACACACTATTGCTATGGAGCAAGCATGGGTGAAGCCCCAGCTCCAACAAACAAACTTCACCATACCCTCTGCGAATAAATTCAATCAAAGAAGACAGTCAAACAGATATACATCCAAAGTGGCCAAGCCATTGGATTTCTCACTATGTGTGCCTAAACCTAAATACTTCTTAGATTTGCCAGTGCTATGTCTCTACTATGTCATGTTTATCATTCTGACCCAAAGCATTCAAATGGTCGGTGACTGTGCTACTGACACTGTTCATTTTGATAATTCAAATGTGACAGACCTTGAAGCTTTGATGACCATATCTATAGGTAACTATGGTAACAACACCCCCCTCTCACATGGCTTGAAATGTTGACACAAAATATCAAGGTTTATGTGATACTATACACAATGAAACTTACCTGCTCTTGTATGTGTGTGCAAACTGATCTGTCATTTTGAGACACATGAATCCTTTCAACACATAGAATTAAATACTAATTTGCATTGTTTGGGAGAGCCTTTAGTTAAAGCTAATCAGGTATTGAACTTGTCAATGAGCTTGGGGCATCTGTGCTTTGCCACAGGTCCATATATGTATATTGATGAATAGAGTATGGGCAGAGTGGATTCACCTTATAACTGCTACTATACAGATTTTGGTGTGAATTGTGCAATGCTTGTAAATATATCCAGAATGCAATGAGGCACATGGAAAGGAAGGGGATGTATAGTACCATCATGGAATAAATAAGAATGGGGTGTGTGAGAGCAATGTAGATAACCTACATTTAGCAGCACACAGCTTTGAATATACAAAGAACATAGGGAAATAACTGCCAATTTATTAATATACATAGAACAATGGGATACAAACACTGGTAATAATATAGACTTATTTAAAGGAGCACTTGATAGAAAATGAACTACACCTTGTTAGCAAGGGGATGTCAGGGTGACACACATAGGGGAATTGGCCTCTGTCATGTGGAGCAGTGACCCATTTCACAAGTCACCAGGAACAAAGGTAGGGGCTGGCTCACGACAACGATTGTAATACCGAGCCATATCCTCTTTTGCCTTTACAAGGGTGGCTCAGGCTTTGGACAGGGAGTCAGCCATTCGTTGTTTGAACTCATTCACAGCTTCTCTCCTAGATGGCTGCTGGTGAGGTTCAAAGCCCATGTGTGGGTGGCAACCAGAGTCAAGCATGAAGGGAGTCTCTTTTGTGGATGAGTGGACATGGTTGTTGTACTGGACTGCAAGGGGCAGGAGCTCATCCCAGTCGTCCTGTCGTTCATTCACAAACAGAGGGAGATACTGCTCCAGCTCTTGGTTGACATGTTCTGTCTGTCCATCAGTCTGTGGGTGGTATGCTGTGGAGGCATCCACCTCGATACCCAGAAGTCTGTATAGCTCACGAGTGAACTCACTGACAAACTGTGTACCTCAGTCTGAAACCACACAGAGGGGAAGGCCATGGTGTCTCCAAACATGATCCCTAAAGAGATGAGAGGCTCCCAATGCTGTAATTGTGGTCAAGGTGGGGATGAAGTGAGAACGTTTGGATAAGGAATCCACAACCACCATCACTACATCGTACCCATGTGAGTCGGGGAGTTCTACAATGAAGTCAACACTGACTGTCTCCCAGCATTGCTCAGGAACCTCCAGAGGGTGCAGTTCTCCAACAGGCAACTGACATTGAGCCTTGGCGCGTAGGCATAGGTCACATGCCTTTGTGTAGCTACCAATGTAGTGGGACATGTGAGGCCACCAATAGTTCTGAGAGACAAGTTCCAAGGTCTTCCAATGTCCAGCATGGCCAGAAATGCGGGTGTCGTGATGTTGGGAGACAATTCAACGTTGTAAGTCATGCTGATCGGGGACATATACCTTTCCATAGAACAAAAGTGTACCATCCTTTTCACCTCACTCTGATGACTTGACAGACTTCCCAGTAGTCTTGCAAAGCTCCTTAGCAGCATGTGCAACTGACTCCTCCAGCTCTCCCTCCTTGGTGCCATTGTGAATATCTCTCAGGATGTCACGTTCTTCACCTGTAAACTCCAGTCCTTCCAGTGCATGAATGACAAAGAGTTCTGGTTGGAGAAGCACCAAATTATCATTGTAATTGGAGCCAGTGCCATGATCAGGTCGGTGTGAGAGTGCATCTGACTTGCCCATTGTCTTGCCAGGACAATGATACAGGTTGAAGTCAAACTGAGACAGATAAAGAGACCAGCAGGCTTGGCAATGGTTGAGCTTTTTGGCTGTGCAGAAGTATTCGAGATTTTTGTGGTCTGTCCAGATCTCAATACTATACCTCGCCCCCTCAAGGAAGTGCCGCCATTCTTCAAGGGCACGGATGATGGCGAGCATTTCCTTGTCATGGATTTCATAGTTGCGCTCAACCGGACTGAGACTCTTGGAGAAGAAGGCTATGGGGTGCCATTTGTTATCAACCTTCAACTGTTGGGAGAGAACAGCACCAGTTGCAAAATCAGAGCTATCTGCCTTGACACGATATGGGAGGTCATCACCTGGGAATGCAAGGATGGGTGCAGATGTTACCAATCTCTTTATTGTGTCAAAGGCAGCCTGCTGTGTGTCCTTATGTCCAAGGAGTGTCTTTGCAAAGCAGGTCGAACATTGGTTGTGCATGGTGTGAGAATTTCTCAATAAATTGATGGTAGAAGTTGGCAAACCCAAGGAATGACTGCACCTCCCTCTTATTGTTAGGTGTTGGCCACTCAGAAACACCAGCAACCTTGACAGGCTCCATGTTGGCTTTCCTGTGCGATATGATGAGACCTAGGTATTCAATCTTGGTCTTGTCAAAGTTGCACTTGTCAGGATGCAAATAAAGCTTGTGTTCTCTGAGATGCTGTACACTTTCCATACGACTTCATGGTGACTCTCTAGATCTTCTGAAAAGATCAGAATGTCATCCAGATGAATGCACACCACACCTTCAGCAATGATGTCATGGAAGATGTTGTTCATCATAGTCTGGAAAGTGGCAGGGCTGTTAGTGAGGCCAAAAAACATCACTAGAGGTTCAAACAGTCCCCAGTTTGTCCTGAATGCCGCTTTCCACTCATCACCCTCTTTGATTCTGACATTGTTAAATCCCCAACGAACATCAAGCTCAGTAAAGTAGTGGGCCCCTTGTAGGCTGTTGACAAGGTCAGAAATCAAGGGGAGAGGGTAGTGATTCTTGATTGTCATTGCATTCAGCACACAATAGTCTTGGACAAACCATAGGGCACCATCTTTCTTTTTGACAAAGAACACTGGTGAGGCCATTGGTGACTTCGATGGTTGGATGCATCCAGTGCTCAAATTCTCCTGGAGGAATTTGTCCAACTCAACACCTTGGGTGAGGCTCTGGGGTTGGCTCCAGGTTCTAACTCGATGGCATGATCCCATGGTTTGCATTCTGGAAGCTTGTCAAATGACTCCTTTGCAAAGACATCTTTGTAGTCAGACAGGTAGTCTGGAAGAGTGTCTGAAGGTTGGGAGTTATGCCAGGCAGCTTCTGCAAGGCGTTGGGATGTTGTTGAAGAAGCACAAATGAACTCAGCCTGGGGAGGGAGCATGGCGACTAGAATGTGGTCACCCTCTTCTATAGCTTCCTCAGATGTGTCTTCAGCTGTTTCAGTCTCACCTCCATACTGTTGACTCAGGAGGAGTTCTTCTTCAGCTGTTGATCCATCTGAATCATGCATGAGAATAGGGCAAGGGCCAATACAGCAGGTGCACAGTTGTAGGGCCTTCTGATGTTCTTCCTTGATGATGTTGCGACATGTATGGCACTGGGGAGGACACCGAGCCATTCATACCTCTTGGGACTTCCGGTCAACTTCTGGGTTGTGGTCCTGAAGCCAGGTGTAGCCAAGGATCATATGTTGACGGCCTAGGCGCGTAACAGCAAACATGGCTCTCTTGGAATGGTCCTTGTACTGTAGAATTAGATCAACAACTTCAGTGATAGATCCAGATTCATTGGGTGAACCATCAACATTGTACACAGGGATAGGATGAGAGAGTGGTTGTGCAGTGAGGGGTTTTCCTGAACAAATCCTGAGTCAATAAACAAACCAGTGGCACCAGAGTCGAGTAGGGTGCAAACTGACTTGATCTCTGCCATATCGGTGGTTTGAACCTCGACTGGGAGAGAGAGGGAGTTTGAGCCTGGGGTGGAGGCAACAACATACTGTGCAGGAAGATCTCATTCCCATTTTTTTGCGATGGAAGTGAGTTTGAGACTGGGGAGGAGTTAAGGGTTGTGTGTCTAGCATTTCAGTCTCCATAGCTGGGGAATCAGGTTCTGAATCTGTATATTCATCATTTACCTGATTATACAGCAGTGGAGCGAAACAATTGGAAGTTGGCAGCAGGGGCACACAATTCACCTGCTGCATGACACAAAATCCTCTTCTTCTTCCTGAGGCTCTGGACTCTCCTCCTTGACAAGGCTTGCAACTCTATGATCAGCAGATGACATCAAGTGGGCGATCCATTCATCCTTCTCCTCTGCAGTCATGGAACAGATGTCAAAGGCTTGGGGACATTCTTGAGAGAAGTGGCCTGGTTTTCCACACCTATGGCAGACCAAGGAAGTGGATTGGCGATGATGAGTGGCATCTACCTCCATGGCTACTGGCTGAACAGCTGTAGTGACAGCAGGTAGGGCTGGCTGAAGCTGCAGTGTTGAGTCAGATTGGTGAGGTGGATGTGGGTTTCTGTGGATAAGACCAGTAGAGACGACAGTGGGGCAGGTAGGAGTGTTTGGTGTACCATGGGAAGCACTTTGAAATGCTTCATTGGCAGCACGCGCCTGTGAAATTGTCCTAGCCACTGAAAACCATTCAGAGAGGTCATCATCTGAGGGGTGTCCTTCAACCATATTTGCAATCCAACTTTGGACAGAGGGGTCTAGACCGTGACAAAATTTCATGACAAGGGAGGCTTGTTCTGTATACCCAGACTTCTCGACCAATTCTTCAAACTCATCAATGTAGTCATCAACCGTATGACAATTTTGATAATCTTGACGAGACTCAAGCTTGGTCCTAGCAGTAGTCTCTTCGTGAGGAAGGAAGAATGTCGATTTGAATGCCTTTTCAAAGGAAGCCCAAGAAGGATGAGTGGGCCTGCTGGTTTTGGTTTCCATCTCAAAGATATGTGTGGCGAATGAAGAGGCATGACCAGATTTCATGAATGACAGGGCCCATAGGACCTTGGGGTGATCATTGGCAAACTGGGTCAGGCACAGGGCAAGGTAGAGCTTGCATGAGTTTAGGAAGGCTCATCCTTTCTCTCTGTCACCAGTGAAGTCGGCAGGAGTGGCAGGTGTTGCACATTTGTGAGTGGTGGGAGGGGAGAGTGATGTGGTCATGAGGTTGGCGACATCATGGTTCAAGGTGTGTGCTTGGACATCTGTCTGCCAGAGTTGCTATGCTAACAATTCCTTCTCCTCTCTTTCAACACGCAGGGCAGTCTCCAGGACAGTGGCACATTGGTGAAGCTCATTGTAAGCCGCTTGGAAATCGAAATGAATAGGGTCTTCAGAGATGGGTGTAGACATGGTAAGGATAGATGGAATATAGGGTATTATGTAGAGAGTGTACCAGAGGGGTTCTGAGCTGTTATGCACCTGAAGAAGTCGATTCAGAGACAATAGAGACAGTAGCTGGTCCAGTAAGTTGTCAGGCTTTTCTACTATTAGAGCAACCTCCAGGAGCAGTGGAATATCACACTGGGAACCGACAGATGGGAATCCAAAGATATATAAGCTCACAGAAGACTACATACAAGGATACACACCTGGCAGATTGGAATCCGAAGAGAAAAGCCTAAGGTTCCCACTGCCAAGATAACTACCTAAAAGAGTATGCAAATAAGCGCCGGAACGTACAGCGATTATGTAACGGGATTAGAATCCAATGCCTTTACGTAATGTGGGCGCTTATGAAAGCGAAAATGGAAATGGGGGAAGGATATATAATGGGGGAAAGAGAGAAATGGGGAGGAATGGATAGAAGGAAGAGAGAATAGAGAAGTGTAGAACCACATGAAATGGGGTTCCCCTTACAGTGAGGTAGTTTTACTCTGGCTTTAGCAAGCACAGATTTGTCGGGCTTGCTGTCCTTGTGTTTCTCAAGAGCAGCTTGCACCATCTTTACAACTTCATCTACATAAGTAGACAGATTTCCTACTACCTCCTGAACCCTCTGTAACTGCCAGTGATACCACACGTGGTATCACTTGTATCTGCCTGTGCAGGTGGGGAATGTGATTACTCACGTCCTGCTGCACTGGTGGATCAATGATGTCTTTGTCGATCTGATACAACAGTCGATGTTTCTCAGCCATTAAGAAAGCATCCCTCAGTCTATGACTGCTGCTGAGGGCGGATCGAGCCACTCTCACTGACTTGATCAGCTTGTTGAAGGCACCACCTTCGACTCTGGCAATGTATGCCTCCTTGACTAGTTTATCCACGTGTTTTTCATGGAGTTCTAGCACATGGTGCTTCCATCACGCTGCTTTATGTTCAATCCTATCCCAGTGATTGAACTCATGTTAGTCTTTGATTGAACTCACATTCAAGACTAACATGAGTTCTAGTCTTGGTACTGACACTATCAGCATCAGACTTCATCATCTCTCGCAGTGACTGTTGGGTCACTGCCTTGAACACTTCTTCCTTGTTGTAAGTTTGTTTTGATCTGCAAATTCCTTTGCGTATATTTTCTCTATCGTGAGTGTAAGAATCTGATTGTTCACACTGAACAGACTAACCCAATATATGTATTGGGGTCTGTGAGTTTGTGTGTTACAAGTAAAAGATATTGATTATCTAAGTACTTGTGGACAACCGTATAGTTGTCCACTATCTACAAGTGCCCTTAGTGGGTGGCTTATATAATACAACCCATAAGTCACTCTGGTGACTTATCTACCTAAGATAGTAGCATATATGCTACTATATATGTATATAAGAATATGCATTCTTACATCCTCCCCACAGACTGAACCTGCAAATTGCAGGCAATACTCCCTCGGGGAGTACTCGATTGTGCATAACATGTCCCAAAGATTGGGAGGCATGTCGTGTGCAATCTCGAATGCTGGTGTTCAAGTAGCTAATCGCTGCTCGCAGTCAGCACACTTTATAAGGGTGTGCTGTGCGACATAGCAAATGTCGCACACGCAAGCATGAGCTGCTCAACGAACTTAGGGTCGTTGAGCAGGCAAGTGTCGAACCACTCGGTGGATTGACAGCTTGTCTATACCACATTGGGATGCGGTGCTTTTCCCAATTGGCAATGGGTGGGGTAGATACCCCATCTGCATGGCAGGTGGGTTGCCTATGGCTGGGGCAATGCGGGCATTCAACCCCACAGGGTATGGCACCGTCAATGCTTGCTTGTTAGCAGCGGTCTTGCAACCGGATTGCATTGGTCCTACTGGTGAGGCACCAGTAGTGGGTGTAGATGGACTCACTGAGTCTGTCATCAAATCTGGCAGCGAGGTCAGATCGATGATCATCAGCGTTGATGGCATCAACTTCATGGCAGATAACTTATCTGCCATCTCATGATTCCGCTGTCTCTCCTTGAGAGCAGCGTGAAGGCTATCGAGCTCTGATTGGAGCTCGCGTATATCCTCTTTGTAGGAGGATACCACGTCCTTTACAAAAGGGCTTGCCATTTCTGATAGTAAAGATGGCCAGGCCACCTTTAATGCACGTTCAATGTCGTGCATTCTAGGATCAATAAGCTGCAGTTTTGCGGCTTGCAGCAAATGCTGCATGTAGGTATTTCACTCAGGAGTCGCAATGGACGATGGCTATGGTGTCCTTGATGCCATGCACTGTCCAGCTCTGCTCCTTTTGGAGCATTGCAAACTGTTCAGAGGCACCAGGTAGTGCCTCTGCGGAAGTGTGGGATTGGGACATTTCAGCGTCCATGTATAATCACAAAATACACTCGCAATAGTGCGGGTGTGGTAGTGGGTGGCAAGAAGCCTTGAAGTGGCAATAAAATCATCACTTAAATTTAAGTGGGGACTGGCAGCGGCACTTTAGAATGTGATGCTTGTGTAACCCGATTGCCTACTACACAATGGCATGCCACTAGTACGCCACTGCACACACCATCCCCCAGGTTCAATTGTATATGAAGTTAAAAAAACTATAAGGTACGTCTCTATATCTAAAATCGCAGCACTATATCCCCACTTCATTCTTTGTCACTGGACTCATACAGCTTGGTTTCAGCACCCGCATCCTTCATCAAGGTCCTCAGATCTGTCTGCATCTGTTGGTGGGCCAGGAGGTTTGTTATTGCGTGTTGTAAGGCTTGAGTCTTGAGTGCTTTGGTGAGCACATCTTGCTTTCTCAGGAGATCCTCACAGAACTGACGGTGCCAGTCGAGCTGTAGATCTAGCTCTGCATTTGTGAAATGGCCTTGCAGAAGTTGGTTCACGTCCATTACAGGGATAACAGCTGCCACCTTAGCCGCAGTGGCATTTCATTTGTGTAGTTTAACCAGGTCTAGACCCCTGCTTCCAGTCTACCACAGCCTTGTCATATGAGGCTTGCACGCGCTGTCGCTTTTTTTCCAAGGTCTGTCCATCAAGATTATGAGCCTGTTGGCATAAGTATTTGCAATCTGGTCCTTTCAAGCTGGCTTGGATATAGCTTGAGGTGTGATTGTGTTTGTAACACATCCTTGCATTGAACTGATGTTGTGATATGTTTGGATAGTGGCACATGGCCACTCAATATGAGCCAAGGGTGCCTTCGTTCACATCATTGGTAGTTGGCATCCAGGCCGATTCGTGAAGCTCAGGGGAAGCACTTGCAATCTGGCCTCCCAGTTTGTATTCCTCCATGAAGCACTTCCATGTTTCTGACATTCCCTCAAAGATTGCAACGACCACACCTTTCAGGTGTGGCAAGGTAGGTGCCAACTGTTGAATTGCATAAATGGCCTCAGGGTGGTCCCAGGGTTTCCTATTGAATGACGCGGTTGAGTAAGTGGCCACTGGGGAGAGCAGGATGTCTGGGTCGTTGATGATCTTCTCCATAAAGGTGTGTATCTCCAAATGAAGTGGGCCCATATTCAAGACATTAGTGTTTTCCTGCCCAGGGCCTCAAATGTTGCGCATATACGGATGACTAACAGATTGAGAAAATAGTTTGAGCACACATAGCTTGTGAAGTGTGGGTGAGTCTTTAAGGGCGGCATAGACATTCTGCTCCATGTGGTTAAGAGAGCGACTGTCTTTCTTGTCCTTGACTATATCAAGGAACTGTATGTATAGCTCTAGGTGCACCAGGAGTTCACTAGCCGCTTCACAGTGTGATTGATATCAAGTGTTACTTGTGTCTGGAAAACTGATTGGGTAACCAAGTGTGTCTTTGAAGAAGTACTTCAGTGAGTCTTGTTGCCCCTTCTTGTCATCCTTGTGACGGAAAACTGCCCCTGCCAAACTGGTAGCCTTAATGGCCCCACCCTGGGATATATTGGTCACATGAGCAAGTGCTCCAGCACTCACATGTGCCGCAGCTGCATTGTCCTGGTTCATCAACTTGATTGGACCAGGGACTCCATGATCCTCCCACCATTTCATCATGCGTGAGTTACCACCTTTCACCGTGTTCAACTCTTTGTGCATACAACATCTGCACCACACAAACCAGTCAATGGCTTGCTTTTCGGTGTCTGTCAACTGCTCAAACGCTGCATTGCCCAGTTCCTCACATATACCTTTATACATTTGGGCATTGCGCGTCCCTTTTTCAGCCTCTGGGAGTGCATCCCAACCAGCAGGTCCACCCGCTGCTGCTACTGCTCACTCAGTAGCTTCAAAGAGCAATGGAAGGAGAGCCTTGGGGGCCATTCCCAAAAGGCTTTTTTCACCTTGTATTTCCCTTTCACAACATGTTTTCCACTGTCGTAGTAGCTGGGCCAATCGTTTCTGGTCAGCTGCGTGGTTGGTGTTTACACCTTTCAATTTCACTGCAAACTCTCGTTGACCGACCTTTTTCGTGTTGCCCTGTGTGCCAGAATTGTATGTTGAATATAAGTCCTCCAGCTGTGTTTGGAGCCCTGAGAGCTGGGTCTTGCTAGTATGATTGACTGCCAAATGAACACCCAAGAAGAGACGGGTTCTGCCTCCTGCATCAATGGTATTGATATGTCAGGACTCATAATTATTATTTTTGTGGGTGGTCCCATCACCACTGTAACTGACACCTAAGAACCACAATGTGAATACACCATGACCAATGCCATGGCTTGACATACTTGATGACCTCTGGACATGATCCACAATCTGCATCTTTGAAGCCACTCCACCCTTGAGAACAATCCAACTTACACTCTGAGTGCTAATGTCTCCCTTAAGTTTCACACCGACAGCCTGTGAGACATGTTTCATGATGGGATCCACATGTTCCACTCCAATGCCATCGGCAACCAAGTCACGGACTAGGTCTCTAAAGGTATCCCTTATAATTCCTTTCTCCTTCACAGAGCTGATTTTCACCTGGCTTTTAGTCAATGCATGTTTAACCGCAACAGCCTTTTGGGCTGGGACACATGCAACCCGCATCCCCAGACTATGATTCTTCTTCTGGAGCTGTTTGATCTCATCTCTTGCATCGTCCAGCTGTCTCTTGAGCTCCTGCTTCATGGAATGCGTGTGTGCAGCCTCTGCTTCTATCACCCAGGTGTGCGAACGAAGCTCAGCAAGAGCCTTTTTGGCATGTTCTGCATGCCTCCATTCATTGAGCCGTTTCCTGCTCATATCTGCTGACTGGTTTTTCAACTGCACCATGGGGTCAGGTGTGGGTACATTCTCCTTGTCTGCATCCTGTTGGCCACTGGACTTTGCAAGATTTACTTGGCGAAGGTGAAGTTTTTGAGCTGCAGACCTCACATGCAGGGTCCTAGGTAGTCTGATATGCGATCTTCTGCCCATATAACCCAGATGACGCATAGCTATGAACCCAGGGAATGCAGCTTGATGTCGGATAGATGTGACACCACACATCTGATATGGTTATGTAACGTGCTTCCTCCTACTGGACATTATGCACTGCATCCTGGCTTACACAACTCAGATTTGCATGCAATATACATCTAGGAATACATTTGTGACATTTTTGCAGGTTTCTTGGTGACACATTTCTTAAAAAGCTGGCAGAAGGGCCTGATCCATGAGAGATTAGCACCTTACTGCAAAAATAACACCAATCTGTTACCAAGAAAAGTCCCAGAGGT
The DNA here is from genome assembly GCA_015039355.1 of Ramaria rubella. Lineage (NCBI taxonomy): Eukaryota > Fungi > Basidiomycota > Agaricomycetes > Gomphales > Gomphaceae > Ramaria > Ramaria rubella. The sequence goes on from MU134332.1 coordinate 113,634, forward strand.
TCTGAGAGACCAATTGGGACATATACTTAAGTGGCTCCCAAGTATGCTTGCGTCTGTATGTGGTACAACCATCATCGCTGGACTGTTTTGCCCCCTGGGAAAATATGTCGGAGCTTAAATCTGGCAGGCATTTCCAGTCCCCAATTTAAGGCGAGCGCAACCACCACATCATGTGACCTATTCACGTGACTGCGTCACATTGTGCAAATCACCGACATGAATTATGTTCATGTTGAGCCCTTTTACTAAAGGACTCACTCATTGCCATTATCGAGCCTATAGGGCACAATTAGGAAGCTCTCACGGCTTCTTAACTCCCCTCAGCTCTAGATAAGCATCTAGCACTTCTAACTCTCTGCATACAGAGAGTGGCTCCCAGGTGACATCTCCCAATGTCCACCACACTTGCAACTCCAACTTGGAGTCTCTAGTCCAGCAATGAGCAAGTATCTCATCTATGAACCATTCTGGTTCGTCTTCTTTCCCAAAGTTGTAAATGTAATTTACGTCGCAATGAGGAAATTGTCCATCGTCATTGGGTATATGTGGTCTGATTAGACTTGCATGAAACTTTGGAAATATCCTCTGAGCTGTGAGCTCTGGAGGTAACTCAAGTTTCACATTGGACGTGGCGTTGTCTACCTCGACAATTTGATATGGCCCAATATAATTAGGCACTAGTTTCTTTGCCCATCCTTTAGGTAAGGACAGGTTCTTTGTAGACAGATATACTAGCTGTCCAACCTCGTATGTCATTCCCTGACGGCATCTGATATTTGCAGTATCTGTCTGCTGTACCCAACTCACAATGATTGCATCGTGAGCATCAATCAAGTTCCACAATGCTTGTTGTGCGAACTGCTGTACTCCTCTAAAGGCAGTATCCACTGATAGTACTTGCCTGATATGGGGCAAGTATCCACTGTTCAGTGTGAATCCTACCATTGGGCATTTCTTGGCCCAATCCTTCTGATCACTCTGCACTACAGTGCGGAGTATTTGACCTACAGAACAATTTGCTTGTTCTGTTTCTCCATCCATCTGTGGGTGGAATGCTGTGGACATGAGCAGTTTCGTGCCCATTATATGCTGCAATTCCCTCCAAAATATGGAGGTGAATTTGGAGTCGTGATCCAAAACAATCGACTCAGGTACTCCATGCAGGTGTACTACCTCTTTGAGGTATAACCACATGACTTGTCGTGCAGTACCTCTCGTCGTAGTTGGTACTAAATGCATAATAGACGTGCCTCTATCAATCACGACTAATAAATAGTCATGACCCTTGGATTCTGGCAATGGACCAACAATGGCAATGGAACAACGAAGTCCATTCTGATAGACTGCCATGGTCTATCAGGTATTGGCAGGGTATGCAACAACCCTGCTGGTCGCCTATTGTCCTGACTTATATGCTCAAGTTAGTAGCATATAAGTCACCAGAGTGACTTATGGGTGATATTATATAAGCTGCCCACTAGGGGTGCCTGTAGATAGTGGACAACTATACAGTTGTCCACAACTAATTAGGTAATCAGAATACTTTTACTTGCAACACACAACTCGCAGACCCCAATAAAGTTATTGGCTCAGTCTGTTTAGTGTGAAAACATTTAAGATTCTTACACTCACACTCAAGCCTGGCAGATGGGAATCCAAAGATATATTAACCTATGAGGATCTACAGACGAAGGTGCATACCTGGCAGATGGAAATCCAAAGAGAAAAGCCTAGGGATCCCATGGCTGACCTAGCTACTCAATTAGGAAGGAGGTCCGAGACAACATAGGACAAGAAGATGCTTCAGGGCTGGGGCAGCACCTGCACAGAAAAATAAGGAAAAATAACAACAAAATACTGATGAATAAAGGCTAGTACTAGGGGAGAAGAGAGAATGGAATATAAGGAATGAATACTAGGAAAGATACCAAAGTTCCCCTTACAAGTGCCTTGGAATAGCAATAATTGCTTGGATGTCACAAAGCGGGACAATTCTAGTCCTGTAAAATTTACTGAGGATTTTGGACCATCATTTAAAGCAGGTATTCCACCACCTTTGCACTTCCACAAGTCCCGATGATACAATGACATGGTGTTTAATGATCCCATATCATCTTCCATGTTATTATCACATTCACAAGAAATGTACCACCATTCTTGTATGCTCAAGCATACAATGTGGATAGCCATGCTTGTTCTACAGACAGTTTCAAATGTATACTTGCATATACTTTCCACCTTCGATAATCCCAGTAGGTTATAATGATGGAAATGGAACATAATGGTTTGTCTCATAGAAATTCCATATATCATGCAATTCATAATTCTTTTGTGGTTGGCTCCAGAACAGAATACCAAAATTTGGAATTCATGTTGTCTGATAAAATTCTGCATAGCTTTGATTGCAATGTGACATGCAAGCATTGCACAATCCATACTGAAATCGGTATAGATGGCAGTTATAAGCTGAATCCACTTGGTCCATGCCTGATTGATAGACGTATGTGGTGGCACCTGTGGCAGGGCACAGGCCCTCAGAGCCAACATTAGTGGGTTTGACAACTCAGTAGCTTCAACCAGAGGCCCAACAAATTGATGATGACAAGTCAAATTAGTGTTTGGATTTTCAGGTTGAAGGGAGCCAGGTGTTTCAGGATGACATATCACATTACACGATCCATGCTTGACAGGTTAGTTTGGTGCTGCATTGTATCAAATGAATACTCAGATGTCAAGTGAACTTCTCTGAAATGTTTCAGGCCCTGTGATGGGGAGTCATTATTACTTATGATATGGGCATCAAAGCTGTCATGTTTGGATTAGCAAATTGAAAAGTCTCAGTAGCACAGACCATTTTAATGCTTTGGGCTGAGAGGATAAACATGTAGTAGAGGCATAGTATAGGTAATCCCATGAAGGATTTAGGTTTGGTGATATGTGGTGAAAAACCAAGTACCAATGATTCAGAAATCTTGGATTCAATATTGGGTTGACTGTCTTTGAGTAGGTGTAGTGGCTGAGGGTACAATGAAGTATTTGTGGTTGGAGCTAGGGCCCTCACCCATGATTGCTCCGTGGCAATGATGTGTTTATTTTTACAAGCCACAGGCCATTCTGCATGCTCAGGGGCAATATCATGCATTATGCAATGAACTAGGAGCCACCCGACCCATGATTGTGCATCAACATTGCAAGAAAAGACACTTGTGAAGTATGAAAATCTTTGCTGAGACATGGAGGTTGTCATCAATTTTTGATCGATGTGAACAATTCAAAGTCCCAATGGGGATGGATTTTACTTATAAATACAGCTGACAAACCAAGTATGAACTTACGACATAATATGAAAAATCAGCATTGAGGTCATATAGTGAGATTCACCTTTCTGTGGCCCTTGGACAAGCCTCCCTTGATATCACATGGATAGCACTGAGTAGAGGTTTAGCAAATTTAGCACCCATCCATTTGGAGTCTGGATGGATGGGCACTTAATACTATATATGAAAGAAAAAAGGTGAAAACTTCCTGGGCTGTGAGAGAAAATATCCAGCTGGCTTATGTGCTTGACATTGAACACATTATACTATTTATCACATTCCTCACCCATGCTATGCCTTTGCTGGAGGTTGCGTGAATGCACAATTATGATCACTTGCCTAGCAGGCTTCAAAAAAATCAAAAAAAAAAAAAATCATTGTGATCATTTTGTACACTTATTTTTCTAAAGTGAATGAGAACCAAACATCTTTTTTTCCCCAGAAGAATAGAGATGCATGAGGTTGTACACAAAATATGTGATTGGGCCAATTAAGGGTCAGGATGCTTTTATAGTGTAGCAGAATGATCAATTTCCATAAGTTAAACATAAATCTGAGACCATATATCATCACCATTATATTTAAGGGGTGTAGCCAGAGATTAAGCCACTGTTTTTTTCATGGGTGCCTATCGATTGGCACCCATGGTCTTCCAGGTGTCAAAAGTGAAATACAGGCCAGAAAAGCTTATTACATGCTGTGGGGAAATGAATGATTATGTATGAGAGTTGACAATTATACTGTTTACATGATCCAAAACTAGGAGGTTAGTGTTGTGATGATATATGTCTTTTGTGAAATGTTCTTGTATGAATGCTGTAAATGCCCCAGTCTAATATGGCCATATCTCTTCATACACTATTCTATCTTGGGAATATTTTTTTTGAGTACTTTCTAGGCAGGTTATAGTTCATTTTGTTGAATAAAATGATACCCAGTGCACCTTATTATCTGTGCTAGCATGTGTTTAAATCGAGTATATGAGATGAACATACACTAAATATAGTAAAATAAACAGTTCTCTGGTCTTTTTGTGGCTGTTAGACCTTGAAGTTGTGTGCCATATAAAATAAGCACCCATCCAGTTAGAGGGCATATGGATGGGCGCTTATTTTCATTACCTAAGGTGGTTGTCCCAAAATAAAATCCAATACTTGAAACATAATATCTCCACAGTTTATTGATGGATTGGCCTGAAACCTGGGCAGTTGCATTTTGAATAGTTAGGCTAGGGTTTGGTTATGTGGTTGATCCCTAAATTTGTATGTAGTCAGTTTCTAGTGCTCTAGAGACTTGCGAAATGTGTTTTGGATCCAACGTGAGTGTTGCACTGCTGCAATCAAAATTTTCATATGATATCACTTGTGTATGAATATTTTACAGCTCAATACAAATGATGTACACCTACACTTTGATGTGCTAACCAAACATTTACCCTATATGGAAGAATGATGATCCAGGGATAAACTCTCATCCACTGACTTTTTCATTGCCTTTTCAGATCAGAAAACTTGCCTATGGGTGAATGATTATCCATTGGATAAACATTTATCCATAAGATTTTTCCTTGCCAAAACTACAGAAAAATGTGGGATTATTCATTGGCTAATAGTTTTGAAAAATCTCATATATTTTACTAATTTTCTCATCTTTTTTCTACTATGAAATTTTGGATAAAATTTGGTTCTTTTCTGTTGGAAATGTCAATGAAAACCAAGATTGTCCTTACATTTTTGTGGCATGAAATCAATGAATAAATTCTCACATTTTCCATCCATTTCCCAGGCCTAGAAATGTGAAATATGTACCAGATTTTCAAGTTCTAAAATTTGATAAAAAAGCAGCATTTTTGGGAGATTTTTCAACCAGAACAGTGAATGAATAATCTGTAAGGGAAAAGCATTTTTATCACATTTTTTACACTAAAAATCTGCTCATGCCCCCAGTGTAACTCCTCGGCCTGAGGCAGTGTCACTGTTAAAGGCCAGATCGGATGCGAGGGTTGGATGTGGTTGCAACTCTTGACCCAAATCAGGGTCACAATATTTGGAAATGCACGGAATATTGGATGAGTCGGAGATCTGAGATCCGAAGACTGATCTATACAGGCATTGGCTTCAACTTATGGGTTGCGCCCTCTTGGATTTCTAGTGCCCTGGTATTTTGGATTGAGACCGGATGGAGGTGTTGGAGCTCCGGTGATCAGGTCTATTTGGAAAGGCTCAGTGACAAATGGTGCGTTAAGACTTATTGGAGACAAGCGAGAGATTTCGGATATTTGGAATCAGAATAACCAATACGGGAGGGGATAGGGTTAATGATAAATGAATATTGAGCAAGGGTTTTGGCTTTACGGAAAGCAAGTGTAATCAATGAATGGGTTTTGAAATGTCGAGAATGTTGGAATCGGAGTAATTGGAATAATTGGAATAATTGGAATAAGGATTGAAAGACTTTAAGGCTTGTTACTGATGAGGAGGATATCGTGGGTTGTAGCGAGATAACGAGTTTTAACAAGATATAATGAAGTGCAATGAAGATGTAATAAAAATGTAACAAGGGTGTAACGAGATGAAGTTGTAACAAGAATGTGACAAGATATATAAGCTAAGAAAGACTTGAGCAAGGAAAGTGTATTTAAAGAAACATGCAGAATTCCGAAATCAGAACGGAAAGATAAGGGTGCAATACGGAGTTCCGAAATTGGGGCGAATACGGAGATCAAGATAAGATGTACGGGGAGAAGTAAAAGTAGGATCGTGACTGAGAATGATAAATGGGGCATAACGGAAATAAGCAGAAAGGGCTTATCGGGATGTGGAAAATGTCGGAACAACAGAAGTCAGATCTGGGATCTAACAGTCACCTACAAAAGAAAAGAGTCATGAATGCTGAAGAGGCAGCAGAGATGTTTGCAAAAAAGAGAAGGACCTAATAACTAGCTTTGTTTAAACACTGTGTACATTAATGGACTAAAAAATCGTGATTAAAATGAGCAAGGTCCGTCACGGGGATGCCCCATGCATTTCTAGTTTGCTGCAAGCCACCAAATTGCAGCTTATAGACCCCAAAATGCACAACATTGAATGCACATTAAAAGTGGCATGGCCACCTTTGTCGGCCAAAATGGTGCATCTATAAGGGCAACCTCCAGGGGAAGTGGAATATCACACTGAACACTGGCAGATGGGAATCCAAAGTATATAAGTTCAAGGAAGGCTACAGGCAAGGATACATACCTGGCAGATGGGAATCCAAAGAGAAAAGCCTAAGGACTCCCACTGCCGAGGCGACTACTAACTAAGGAAAGACTCCGAACTGACTGAACGTTTTGGGCGCTTAAAACGGAAGTCACGTGACCTATGATGTAGCTTGCACACGTAAGCGGGCGCTTAAATCGAGAATAGAAGCGCCAGCTGTAGAAGTGAGTAGGAAGGAGGAGGGGAGGAAGGAAATGGGAATATTAGATAGAAACAACAGGGAGAAAAGAGAGATAAAAGGGAAATGGGGACAGAAGAGGTGAACATAAATAAGAGAGAAGAATAGGAGAAGGAGAATAAAAAGAAGAATATGAGGGGTTCCCCTTACAGCATCCTTTTATCAAGGACACTGTATCCTTTTACAAAGAGGAGGCACGCAAGCTCCACACAGAGCTTGACAATGTACATGCTGCTCTCAACAAGGAGAAGCAGTGAAATTGCGAGATGGCAGACAGGTTATCCACGATGAAGTCGATGCCACCAGCACCAACTATAATCGATCTGACATCCCTGCCAGATTCAATGACAGACTCAGTGAGTCTGTCTACTCCGACTACCAGTGCACCAGTAGGACCAACATGATCCGGTTGTAAGACCACATCAAAGCAGCGGGCTCTAGCGACACCCAGTGTTGCTGAATGCCTGCATCACCCCCACCATAGCCGACCTGCCTGCAATGCAGATGGGATTTTTGCCTCGCCCACTGGGCAAGGCACCGCACCGCACCCCACAGTGGTGCAGACAAGTCATCAACCTGCAGAGTGGTTCAACACATGCTTGCTCAACGAACCTAGGTTTGTTGAGCAGCTCACAATTGCATGCACAACATTTGCCATGTTGTACAGCACGCTATCATCAAGCATGCTGACCATGAGCAGAGGCTCACCACTTGAATGCCAGTGTTTGTTATGGACCGGGTTTGGATGTAGGTCCTTGACTGAAATCGGAAAGTCATGATATTCAGAAATGTGTGGAATATCAGATGATTCAAAATCGGAGATCCAAAGCTGATCTACATGGGTGTTGGCTTCAACTTATGGGTTGCGCCCTCTTGGATTTCTAGTGCCCTGGTATTTCAGACTTGAAGACCGGACGAAATTATCGGATATATAATGGTCAGGTCTATACGGAAAGGATCAGTGACAAACAGTAAGTTGAGACTTATTGGAGATGAGCGGAAAATTTTGGATATTTGGGATTTGGAATAATCAATGTGGAAGAGGAATAGGGGTAATGATAAATGAATACCGAGTGAGGTTTCAGCTTTATGGGAAAGCAAGTATAATCAAAAGAGTGGATTTCAGAGTGTCAGAAATGTCAGAGTCGGAATAGTCAGGATATCGATATAATGGTTAAAGGTGTAAGGACTTTGATACAGATAGAATTTGGGCATGATGAAGTGTAATAAAGGATATAATGAGATAAAGGGTTTTAACAATATATTATCGAGTTCTAATGAGTATAACAAGTATAACAGGTTTAAACAAGATATACAAGCTAAGGAAAGCTTGAACAAAGAAAAGTGTATTTAAAGAATATGTGGAAATCCGAAAATTGGAAACGAAGAGATAAGAGTGCATGATACGGAGTTCCAGAGTCAGAGCAAATATGGAAATTGAGATAGAACATACGGGGATAAGATCGAGATGGATTGTGACTAACAATGATAAAATGGGGGTATATCAGAAATAAGCGGGAAAAGGGTTATTGGAATGCGGAAAATGTCAGACTAACAGAAGCTGGATCTGGGATCTAACAGTATCTCCCTTTTACAGCTGAGCCCTCAAAGGCTGATTTCACTATTGAATCCTGTGGGAAGTTTGGGCGTTGGTTAGCTGTAAAGGCTGAGATCCCTGATTGGATATAAATAGGGGCAACAGTCTGTGGAAGCACAAAACACTTTTTGACTCCTCACCACAACCACCACCACCACCACCACTACTACTACTCAAAAATGGCATCGCGTTCACAGTCCCCCTTGCCTCCTCAATCCGTGATCGAAGTCAGCTCCGATGAGATTGTCATGGAAATGGTGGAGTAAAAGCAGAAGAAAAAGGAGTTGGAGGAAAGACTGCAGGAAAAGGCAAAGGTGAAGCAGGAGAGAGAAGTGGAGGAAAAGCGGGAGCGGGATTGGAAGGAGAAGGAGGAACAGGATTGGAGGATGAAGCAGAAGGAGGTCAAGGATTGGTGAAGGAAGGAGGAAGCCAACTGGAAAAAGCGGAAGGAAGATGCAGATTGGCAGAAAGCCGAGTCTATGCAGACGGTGCAGGAAGAATTGAGGCAGGAGGAAATGTGGTTGAAAAAGGCTTCAGTAAGTCAGGTTTTTGTTTTATGAGAAAGTTCTAATGGAAAAAATTGGACTAGCCAGAGAAGGGCAACCAGGATCAGATGGCCGACAGGAATCCGAAGGTTTTGTTGGAAAATTTCGATGGCCAAAAAAGATGGCTCAAGGATGTATGTTTGGAGGCCGACAAGTATGACAAGCAATGTGTGCTCTGTCAGACTCGGGGGTTTGGAGTGTGTCGATGAAGAGCAGAAGAGCGGCAAATCCTGGAAACAGGCCTGCATTCAATGCGGGCTTGACTGGAAAAAATGCACAAAGCTGGGCAACACAGACTTCGCAGTGGAGATGGCAGGAAAGGCCTCACTGCCAGTACACAGGTGGGTTTGGCTGAAAAATGTGGAGCAGGGACAAAGAAACGTCAGTCAGAGAAAGCTGTGGATCGGGAGGTCAGGGTCACATTGTGGAAAGGCAAGGGCAAGGAGCAGGCGCTGGAGGATGAGCACAAAGACAAATCGGAGGGCTCAGGGCTTGCAGAGGATATCCACAGGCTCTACAAAACCATCCACAACCTGGCCAAATGGCTTTGGTACAACGTGAAGGGAATGGCAGCTTTCAATGAGTCATTGAAAATGTCACACAAGATCGCTGAAGTCAAATTCAAGTTTTGGAAAAAGTGGTGGGAGACATACCATGGGGTGTCAGCACTGCAACCGGACTTGAAGTCAGAAGTCGGAAAATGTCGGGCCACAGCCTGAGCTGGAGTAGTGTTGCCACGGCTCAGCTAGCTGGCTTAATGGCTAGCTGAGCCGCGGCTACAGCTCGAAAAGCCGGGGTCAAAATCCTGAGCTGCAGCCGAAGCTTCAGCTAGCTGCGGCTCAGACCAGCTAGCCAGCCAATGGCTCTTAGCTGGCTAGCTGGCATGAGCCACAGCTAGCTGAAGCTGCAGATGCAGCTTGGCCGCCATGGCGTTGCTGTGGCAGCACTAGCCACTGCCGTTGGTGCAGCATGCACCAACAGTACATCACCGTGCACCACCACCACCACCATTGTCGAGTCTGGTGACAACACCCGTGGTGGGTGCTGTCACAGCAGCAGCAACACAACCACACCAGAAGTCAATACTTCCGGTGTGGTTGCACCACTACTGTTGTTGGGGCAGTACCACTGCCCCAACAACGGGGCCGTGCTGCTGTTGACGGTGACAGCACCCGTGGTGCTTTCACAACAGTGGCGACACAACCACACTGGAAGTATCGACTTCCGGTGCAGTTGTGGCACCATTACCATTGTTGGGGCAGTGGTATGCCCCAACAATGGGGCTGTTGTCACTGTACTCAATGGTGACACAGCTGCACCAGAAGTATTGACTTCCGGTGTGGTTGTGGCACCACCCATGACCACAGCCTGGCTCGGACCAGCTTCAAATGGAGCCCAAAGCTCGAGCTGAAGCCTGAGCCATTAGAAAGCCGTTGCTTCGGTCCGGCTGTGGCTTAAGAGCTGGCTTAAAGCCAGACCGCAGCAACACTAAGCCAGAGAAGGAGTCAGAAAAGGGGAAAGGAAAGGCAAAGGAGACAGAAGGCGACAGAATGGATGTGGATGTCATTCCGGAGGTGCCAAGGAATCGGGTTCCGAAAGAGGTGGAAATTGCCAAGGAACCGGAGGCAGAAAGCGGCGAGAAAACGGCGAATCCAGAAAGTGCAGATTCAGAAAATCAAGCCGAGGAGGAATCAGGGAAGGTGGAAGGGCCTGAGCCAGAGGCCAAGATGCGTGAAGATGAAACAATGCAGTAAATAGGGATCAGAAAAGATCGCAAGGGCAAAAGTAATATAGAAAGGTCAGAAGAGTTCAGGGAAAAGTAATATATTTAGTATAAAATGAAATTGTTTTGAAAATCAGAAAAAATGAAATGATCAGAAAAACGGAGAAAAGCAGTAAAATCAAGGATGTTTAATTAGTTCAAAGATGTTGGAAATCGGAGTGAAGTCAGGTAACAAGACTCGGGATCGGGATTGGACTTGGTAAAAGTCATAAGAAAGGTTCAGAGAAATCGGAAAGTATCAGGATGCGAAGATCATAGATGTTGAAGGGATTTTGGGATTGCAGGATGTAACTAGAAGTGTTGTAGAAACAAGATTGAATAGAAGAGTTGGGTTAAAAAGTGTTGTCGGAAGTGTCGGTGAAAACTTGAGTGACTGAAAAAGTTGAAAGTATTGAGTCAGAAAAAATCAGAATAAGGGTGGATGATCGGGAGAGATTGTTGTCAACATAGTGGCTACTCCCCCTTTAAGGTAGACGTCCCATTGTCTACCTTAAAACATCAGGAAGCAGAATATAAGGAGCCAGAGTATTGCAGAAGTGAAAGATTCCTTGAGGAAATGTTTTTGGGATTTCAAGAAATGTGAGTGGAATTTCTTGGAAATTTCTTGATACTGTGGTCTTGATGTTGTCCAGTTGAAGTTGTTGTAATCACAGATTACCGGAGAATTCAGAGGAAGTTGTTATGAACTAGATTTCTCCTTGTCAGGATGTCAGAATTTGTCAGAATGTTGGGGTTCGGAGTTCAGGATCAGAAACATATGGAGGTTGGCTTCAACTTATAGGTTGCGCCCTCTTGGATCCTTCATGTCCTGGTATTTTGGAGAATCAGAATATCAGAGAAGTCAGAAGATGGATGATCGGATAGGACTTAGAGACAGAGGTGAGAAGATATCAAGTCAAGGTGGGTCAATATTCGAACTGAAGATCAAGTACATGCAAGAGTCATATATAACGAATAGATACAGTCCAGATCAAAAAGATATGAAATGCGGGAATCCGAAACAGAGCAAATACAGGATCAGAGGTAAGGATGAATATGGATATAAGACTGAAGATGTGAATCTTGATAAGAAATGACTAAATATAGATAGAACAGGGATAAGTAGAACGGGTGGAGTGAATTGGAGAACACATTGGAAATATGAATCAGGATATGTCAGAGAAAGGCGGAAAAGCTGGGAATGAATCTGGGTTCTAACAGTATCTCCTCTTTAAGGCTGAGCCCTCGAGGCCTAAGATCAGCGTGGGAAGTTTGGTTTGGTGATTAAGCAGGACCCCTAATGTGATATAAGAGTGACGGATGGGGTTCAACTTGCCAGACTTCTGATCCTCTTATTCCTACTCCCTTCTAAGCCCAATGTCGATGCTGTCGATTATCACACTTGAAGACCTCATTTCCAAAGATGAGTTGGGATCAGAAAATGATCTGGAGGCGCAGATTTGTGAGATTTAGGAGTTGCAAAAGGAAGTGGCAAAGAAATTAGAGTGGAGAAAGTCAGAGCGGAAAAAGGCCAAAAAAGATGAGAGGAAGGCCAAAAAGGCAACGGAGGATAAAATTCGGAGAAGGAAAAGTGATGCAGTGGATAGAACCATTAGTTGTCAGAGAGTGCACGAATCTGCATTGAATCAGATTGGGCACAAAAAATATTGCTGTGCAGGATGTCAGGTTCAGGATATATTTTCGCCGATAGCAGATGAAACAAATGGGACATGCAATAAATGCACAAAAGATAGGAGAGTGTGTCATCAACCGGGAGAATCTGGATTTGCGGAAGAAGTTGAAAAAGGTGTGGACATGGGTGACAAAGGAACAGCAGAATTATTGAAGGAAATTCGCGAATTGCAGAAATCTGTGGATCGTCATGCAAGTTCCATGTGGGAGCACACCGAAGAGACACAGATTCTATCTGCGTGGGTGCAATGGATGGTTCAGCATCAGGAGTGGGATTTGGAAGTAAGGATGGAGGGAATGGAAAAGGATGAAATATGGGAATTGGAATTGGAAAATTGAGTCGGAAATAAGTGGAAAAGTGAGGTGGGATTTCTTGGAACAGACAGAAAACGTAATTAGAGATATGAACACGAAAACATGGGGAAAATTGGAAAATTGAAAAGGAAAAGTTAAGGTGGGATCGGACTGGGTTTATCAGGATATGCTTTATGAAAATCTTCAATGATCCCCAAAGTGCTACCTAATTCTGTAGCGGGAATCCACGAAGTTTCTTCATCGGTACCTTGATAGCCTGTCCAGGATACCAAGTACTGTAACTTGCAACGTCAGTGATTGTCTATCTTGGAGTCCAGAATTTCATCGATTTCATATTCGGGTTCACCTTTGATCATAACTGGCAGAGGTGGAGGCTGTATTTGGTTTGGAATTTTGTTTGGAGTTGCGGATTCTAGCATGGAAACATGGAAACATGGATCAACAGCACACATACTTTCAGGTAAATGGAGAATGAAGGTTTGATTACTGGTACCTGTGGGTGCAATGATTTCAAAAGGTCCAAGGTACTTTTTGGCGAGCTTCTTTGAAGGTCAGGTTGTGCGGAAAAATTTGGCTCTGATGAAGACTTTGTCACCTACTTTGAAGTCCAGAGCCAGGGAATGTTTCTTGTTTGCGGGTTCCTTGTATTGGGATTGCATGTTGGAAATTCTGTTTTGGAGTTCCTGGTGGAGTTCATCTAAGTCGACTGCAAAGTCTTTTGCATGGGATGAAACAAGATCACATTTTGGATGTACGGAAATGTCAGGATTGTAACCTTTGTTAGCAAAGAACAGAGAAACTCCTGTTGTTGCATTTGGAGCGTTGTTATAGGCAAATTCTGTGATCGGAAGGAGTTCAGCCCAATTGTCTTGTTGATAATTACAATAAAGCAGAGATATCGCTCAAGGGTCTGATTTGTTTGTTCGGTTTGTCCATTGCCCTCGGGGTGATATCTGGAGGTGAAGTGGAGATTCATGTCTAGCGCCTTTCCAAGTGTGTGTAAAAATGAAGACACAAATTCTAAACCTCGATCGGAGGTGACATGGGTTGGAACACCGTATTTGGAGAAGACATGGAGAACTAAGAGCTGAGCAAGCATCAGAGAAGTGATTGTCATGACTGTTGGAATGAATATGGCTCACTTCGTGAGTCTGTCAATGATAACAAGGATGCTGTCAAAACCCAATGAAAGCGGAAGTGGTTCAATGAAGTCCAAGGATGTGGAATTCCATGGTCTTGGCAGAATCGGTAAATACTTAAGGAATCTGTAAGGCCGATGTCATTGGGATTTTGATTGCATACATGTTGTACAGGATTTGACATAGGAAATCACAAAGTCACAGATTTTCAGCCATGTATATTCATGTTGGATATTGCTGAGTGTCTTGTTTTGTCCAAAATGTCTGGAGATTTGATGATCATGCAGATATTGTAGAACGCAGAGTCGGAGGTCGTTAACATCGGGAATGTAGATTTGGTTGTCGAGTCGGAGGAGTCCTTGAGGATCAACTGACCATTGGGGTGTTGGAGGATTTGCAGGATAGTTGGAGATTGCGGGATCAGAGGAAATGGATTGTCAGATTTCTTTGTGAAGTTTCTCAAAACCCATGATGTTAACTGCACAAAGAAATGTGACGTTAAGAGATGTGGCTCGGAGAGACAATGACAGCTGTTCATTAGTGAAGACTGGGCAGAAATTGTGCAGATTAATGCTGGCATAATCGCTACTCCCCTCTTTAGGATAGACATCCCATTGTCTATTTAAAGAGTTGGGTTTTGTTCCGAGTTTGCCAGGTTGGAATCAGATAACAAGAGTAAACTGATATAGGTATTCTGACCATCAGACTTGTTGTTGGGTTAAAAGCTTGGTGGTGGCGAAGTATTCAAGGTTTTTGTGGTCAGCTATAACATCAATGGTGGAACCGGAGCCATCAAGGTAATGCCGCCAAATCTTGAAAGCTTCAAAAATTGCAAGTAATACCTTGTCATGAACGTTGTAGTTTAATTCCAGGGCAGTGAAAGTCCTAGAATGAAAAGCTACAAGGTGAATTTTGCCATCTTCCAGAGAAATGATGGAGAGGATCGCCACAAGGGTGTAGTCGGAAGCGTCAGTTTCCACCATGAGTTGACAATCGGGAATCCAATGTGTAAGGATCAGAGCTGTGGTGAAGGCTTTTGTAAGTGTTTCAAGGGCTTTCCGACACTCGTCGGAAAAATTCCAAGTTATGGATTTCCAGGTGAGTTGGGTAAGCAGAATTGCGATGTCAGAGTAATTATGAATGAAGTGTCGGTAAAAGTTTGCAAAACCTAGGAAGGATTGGATGTCTTTTACTTTTCGGGGTTCAGGCCATTCTTGAATTAGTTTGACACTTGGGACAGATAAATAATTCACATGAAAAATGGGAAGAAAATGTTTTCTCCCACCCACACTTTCTTGCAATTTTTGGAAAAGAAAAAACAACAAAAATATTAGCTTTTCAAATATTTTTGTGTTTGAAAAACAGTCACAAAAACCCAACTTTTGGTGGTTTTGTGGAGACAAAAATAGATAGAAAAGGCAGGATATTTTTGCAATGTAGACCTTCAAAAATGCATGAAAAATGCAAGATTTTTCATGATCAAAATATGATGAGATTCCATCATTTTCATTGGATTTTCATTGACAGAAAGCAGGCTAAAAAGCTTATTTTTAATTTTAAAAAGTGCACAAAAAACATTGTGGATGATTGGTTATCCTATGGATAATCATTCTTCCATAAGGAGGATATTTGCAAGATTTTGGATTATAAAAATCCAATGTTTTTATTGGGTTTTTATCTATGGAAATGCAGCCAAAAGGTTCATTTTTCATTTTGAAAAATGGATAAAAAAAAAGCTAGGGATAAATGCTTATCCAATGGATAATCATTCTCCCAAATGAGGTAAATGGTGTCATCTTTTCAAGTGAAAAATTGATGAAAAAGGCAGGGGATAAATGCTTATCCACCAGATAATCATTCTTCCCAATAGGGTAAATATTCAGCCTATGGAAGAATGATTATCCATCAGATAAGCATTTATCCCCAGCTTTTTTTGTCCATTTTTCAAAATGAAAAATGAACCTTTTGGCTGCATTTCTGTAGATAAAAACCCAATAAAAACATTGGATTTTTATAAACTAAAATCTTGCAAATATCCTCCTTATGGAAGAATGATTATCCATAGGATAACCAATCATCCACAATGTTTTTTGTGCACTTTTTAAAATTAAAAATAAGCCTTTTAGCCTGCTTTTTGTCAATGAAAATCCAATGAAAATGATGGAATCTCATCATTTTTTGATCATGAAAAATCTCACATTTTTCATGCATTTTTGAAGGTCTACATTGCAGAAATATCCTGCCTTTTCTATCTATTTTTGTCTCAAAAAAAACAACCAAAAGTTAGGTTTTTATGACTGTTTTTCAAACTCGAAAATATTTGAAAAGCTAATATTTTTGTTGTTTTTTCTTTTCCAAAAATTGCAAGAAAGTGTAGGTGGGAGAAAACATTTTCTTCCCATTTTTCATGTGAATTATTTATCTATGTCCCCAGTGTGATCTTGTCGTTTGCCATTGAAAGTCCTTCAGGGGAGAGCATGTATCCGAGATATTCTACTGTGGTCTTGTGGAAGTCGCATTTGTCGGATCTTGCGTAAAGTTGGTTTTTTCAGAGACGTCAGAGAACTTCACAGACATGTTCTCGATGTTCTTCCAGATTGTTGGAATAGACTAGGATGTCGTCCAAATAGATGAGGACGGAAACATGGAGCATGTCGCTGAATATATTGTTAACAAATCACTGAAAAGCAGCTGGTGCGTTAGTGAGACCAAAGGGCATAACATGCCATTCAAAGGAACCGTATTGGGTCCTGAAGGTGGTTTTCCACTCATCACCCTCTCTAATGCGGACTAGATGGTAAGCATGTTGGAGATTGATTTTGCTGTAAATCTGCACTTTTCTGGGGCTTTCCAGAAGGCCAGAAAGTTGGGGAAGCAGATATCGGTCTTTTTTCATAATCTTGTTGAGACCATGGAAATTGATGCAAAGTTGGAGTCTGCCTAGTTTCTTCTTTGAGAATAGTACTGGGGCACCATGTGGAGAAAGTGAAGGGTGGATGAATCCTATGGCTAGTACCTCATCAATGAACTTTCAGAGTGTTTCTAGCTCAACTGGAGACAGGGAATAAATGGTTCCCAAGGGGGGACTCTCTCCCTCTATCAAGTCAATTTTGAGATAGTACGGTTGGTGATTGGTGAGGATTTCCACTTTCTTCTTGCTGAAGACATCAGAAAACTTGTGATATTCCAATGGAACACCATTGAGATTGGCTGTCAGATTGGGATTTGGGGAAGCGTCAATGGCTGAAGTGGATTTTCCTTTCAGAATTACACATAACTGAAAGATCCCCTCATTGTCCAGTTTGCAAAGGCGAGTGAACGCAGAAGCAGGGAATAGGTCGATAGGTGGGTCTTGTTCAGATGTCAGAGGGGTGTCCACACAATCAGATTTTGGGATTCCGGAAACCACAGAGGCGGATTTCATGGAGAGTGACGTCAGAATTGAATCTCACTGGAGGCAAACAACAATTTTCTGAGTCAGAAAATCTTTCAGAAAATCTTCAGAATCTGCCATGTTTCCTGAGGATTTTCTGGGGACAGAAAACTGCTAAAAAACCTATGGTTTTTAGAGAGTTTTCTGTCCCCAGAAAAACCTCATGAAATTCTAGAAATGTGCCCCAGAAAATTGTACAAGAAATACTTGCCAAAACTAATGATTTTCTGATGATTTTCTGAGTCCAAGAAACTTAGAGAATATTGTGGATTTCCACAGGTTTTTTTGCAACCAGGAAAGCTTGCGAAAATCTTGCAGAAAACCATGGTTATTTAACAGTTTTCTGATCAAGGAAACTCAATAAATGAGTTTTTTGAACCAGGAAATTGTCAGGAATCAGAAAACTGTTAAATAACCATGGTTTTCTGAAAGGTTTTCTTCAAGATTTTCTAAGAATTTTAGCAGGCTTCCCTGGTTGCAGAAAAACCTGTGGAAATCCACAATATTCTTTAAGTTTCTTGGACTCAGAAAATCATCAGAAAATCATTAGTTTTGACAAGTATTTCTTGTACAATTTTCTGGGGCACACTTCTAGAATTTCATGAGGTTTTTCTGGGGACAGAAAACTCTCTAAAAACCATAGGTTTTTTAGCAGTTTTCTGTCCCCAGAAAATCCTCAGGAAACATGGCAGATTCTGAAGATTTTCTGACTCAGAAAATTGTTGTTTGCCTCCAGTGTCTTGCTGCTGAGGAATGCGGAACGATATACTACCCAATACCCAGTCAATCAACGGATTGTAGCAGGTGAGCCAGTTGTGTCCCAACACAATGGAGCAGCTAGAATCAAGCGGTGTTACATACATAGCAACAACCTGATTTTTGCTGGATGGAAAACGGATTGGCATATCGATAGTCTGCATGATTGTGATGTTAGAAGTGCCATCGAAAAGCTTTAGCAGAATCTGTGGGATGTTGTGGAATTCCAGTGGAAGCTTGGAAGTGAATTATGAGTCTACAAAACAATGAGTGGAGCCAGAGTCCACAAAAGCTTGAATATTAGTATTTGGAATAATGTTGGAAATTAATGGTATGGTAAGAGAATTGGGTTTTGAAAGAGTGGAAGTGTTGAGTCAAACCTCGGAAAACGCACAGATGGAATCAATGCAGCTCTGGCTCTGTGTGGAGGTCTCAGAGCTGCTTATTATTTTTTTGAATCCGTAACAGCCACTGGTTTGACCTTGGACTCAGGTTTGCTCAGAATTGCAGAGGCTGCTCAGGCCTTCGACTGAGTGTTAAGGGAGGTTGACCGCAGGAAATCCTTCACGATATGTCTGGGTTTTCCACAGAACATACAAAGATTTAGGTCCATGTGTCACTGTCTTTCCTGCTGGGTTAGCTTTCCATCTTTTCCAAGTATGTTGGAAATGTCCAGAGTTTTGCGGGAATTCGATGCAGAGGACTGAGGTTTGGCAGAAGAAGAGGAAGCCGAATTGTTGTTGTTGTTGTTGTTGTTGTTGTTTGTCTTCTTCTGCGACTGGTTTGATCGGGATTCTTGCTTGTCCAATTTACTGCTATTACCAGAGTAGTTGTTGTTGGAAGTGGTGGCACGGTTGACCTCACCTCATCATTCCCAATAATGGCTGTCAATGGTTTGCATGAGTTATTGGAGTTCCGGGAGCATGTCAGCTTTTTCCTGGGTTGCAAGAATATCTTTAATATGATCAGGAAGTTTAGTATAAAAAACTCCTACAAAGGGTGGCGTCGCCCCAATTGACTCTAGCAGCAAGGCAGTTGAACTCTACAATGAACTTAGTAATGCATTGGTTGTCATGCATTTGGAGATTGTTGAGTTCAGTTTCCACATCGCCAATGGGGTCATAAGTTCCAAAATTTTCTTGGAGTACCGTCATGAAGTCCTGATAGCTTGTAAGCCAAGGCGGGTCTTCAAAGGTGTCATCATCTAAGAGTTCAGGCTCAAACAAATCTAAAGCTGTCCCCTTTAGAAAAGAGATAGCGTAAGTAACTTTCACTTCATCGCTAGAAAAAGTCTGAGGATGGTCGCAGAAGTGGAGTTTGCACTGAAGGAGGAAGGGGTGGAGCTTTCGGGAATCTGATCTGTCAAAAGTGTCAGGTTCACAGAGTTTGGTTTTTCTGGTTTGACCTTTGTTTGGAGTTCCCATGTGCTTGGCTATCTGTTTCAAAACTATTAGCATAGCCTGCCCTTCATCTTCTTTGTCATCATCATCATCATCCTCATTGTTGTTGTTGACATTATCATTGTCACTGGGGTCGCCTTCCGGTTTGTCATTTGGAAAACCGTGCCTAAGGCTTCTGATTCCGGTGGTAGTATGGGATCTGGTAGAAGGCATGGTGAATGGATCAAGAGTTTTAGTTCGAATATACTGTTATGAACTAGATTTCTCCTTGTCAGGATGTTGGAATTTGTTGGAATGTCTGGGTTTGGAGTTCAGGTTTGGAAATGTACGGACGTCGGCTTCAAATTTTAGGTTGCACCCTCTTGGATCCTTTGTGTCCTGGACCATATTTCGGAGAATCGGAATATCAGAGAAGTTGGAGAAGTCGGAAGATAGATGATCAGATAGGATTTAGAGATGGAGGTGAGAAGATATCGAGTCAAGGTGGGTCAATATTTGAACTGAAGAACAAGTACATGCAAAAGTCGAATATAACAAATAGATATGGTCTGAATCAGAAAGATATGAAATGCAGGAATCTGAAACAGAGTGAATATGGGATTGGAGGTATGGATGAATATGGATATAAGACCAAAGATGTGGATCTTGATAAGAAATGACTAAATATAGATAGAATGGGGATAAGTAGAACAGGTGGAGCGAATCAGAAATCACATTGGAAATACAAATTGGAATATGTCGGAGAAAGGTGGAAAAGCTGGGAATGAATCTGGGTTCTAACAGAAGTCAGGATGTTAAAAGATGGAAAAGGAATAAGGGATGAAGTGAATCGGAATTTTGGGATGTTCAGGAAAGAGTTTTTAAAGATAAGGTGAGTCGAAGTTGGAAACAAGGAAGTTTTTGAAAGAAAAATGTTCCAGTGATATTATCGGTTCAAGATGAGAGCATTGTTGCAGAAATCTGAAAATGGCAACAAAATAGGGTCTTGGAACTTGGGTGAAAACAGAACAAGGAGAATATATGGAAGTAGAAAGGTGTCAGAAAATCTAGCAATTGGAATTTTTGGCAGAAGTTGAGGGTTTGTTGGAAATATCGGTAAGGTGCTTGATATTCAGCCTGGAATATTGTTGAAAAAAAGGATGGACATCATCCAAGAATGACTTGAAGGTTGGAATTTTGTTGGAAAACGTGGATTGGAAAATGTAAGGATGGTGCATTCATGGATTCAAGGGGTTTAACAGCGCCATTCGAGGAAAATCATTGCAGATTCCAAAGGCAGTTTGCCAGTTATTGTCCCATAATGCGGAATCAGTGTTGGTGACTAGACTTAGAATCAGGGTGACTGAGTCGCATCTTGAGGAGTTGGATTCAGAAAAGTCTGGAAGTCAGAGGTCAGAAAAAACTGAATTGAGGGAGGCCGAGGGAGGTCTTTGAAGGAGATTCGTAGTTTCGGAGTTTGGAAATCATCCTGTGGTGTTCTCAAGGAAGTACCTTTGTACTGTGCAGAAGGTGTCGGATGAAATTCTATAGCTGGAGCATTGTTAATGGTTTCTCGAGGTGGGTCTGGCTTAAATAGATGTAAGGAAATGAATTTCCCATAGTGAGATTCTCTCCCTCCATTAAGATGTAATCTTGTCAGAGTGCGTAGCAGAATATTGATGATCGCTTGTCGGAAATCAGAAGAATCAATGTAACGGATTTTTGTATTGGAAAGGTGCCAAGGTTTCCATATTGTCGTATTGCAAGCTGAGGATTCATCAAGTGTTGATGTTGGATGTTGTGGTGAGTCGGAAGATGTCGCAGTGAAGCAGGATTTTCAGAGATTTGGAAAAACACAATATTTGCAGCCTTCAAGTTCAAGATTGTATTTGGTGGCTAGTGCAAGAATGATTCGAAATGATTCAATGTTCGCTACTGGGGCAAATACCTCATCGTAGTTCACCCCTTTCTCCTGTCTGAATCCTTGAACTACAATGCGTGTCTTGTAATTTCTTATGTTACCATGCTGATATCTTTTAATCTTGAAAATTGCCTTAGCGGGAATAGGTTTGACACCTCTAGGAGTGAGGACTATGTCATAAACATCATTTTCGAGAAATCCGTTCAATTCTCATTCAATCGAGGATCTCCACTTCCCAGAATTAATCCCAATAATTGCCTCTGGGATATCCTTTGGTAATTCATCTGGGCTTGTGGATCCACCAGCAAAATTTAGAAACATGTTCTCAAATTGAGCAAAGGTGGCGACCTCAGGAACTTTTGACGGCTGATCCTCAATGTGTGCTTCAGGTGACGTATTTCTCTCTATTTGTCTTTGATATCTCTATGAATGCTCCTGCAACTTACGAAGATACATTGCATTCTTGTTGTATGGATGTTGCTCTCATACAGGTTGCTGTATAGGTGGTACATTTGGTTTGCGTGGAGCTGCAATATGTGCATCTCTTGTGTCTCCCACTTGTCGAGCCAAGACTGGTGTTTGAGGGCATGGCGACAATTGACTGTGATTTGTAGTGTGTGGTTGACGTTGGCTCAAGATAGGTGATGGAATGGATGGTTGGACAATTACCGATTGTCTCTTCAATCTAGGAATCGATGATTCCTTTGGTGTAACAGGTGTGATCCTCTCTTGCTTGAACTTAGCTCCCACTGATGCAGACATGACTGGTGAGTTTCATTGAAGGTCCTCGGTGTTGTTGACCAGTCCATTTTGCATTAATAGTGCTGGTGGCAAAGCAGGTTTGTCATCTGAATGTCCACTTGTTGATTGCTTATATTGAAGTATGTCACAATACTCTTCCAAAGTGTTTGACTGACAATCTCCTGATAGTTCTACCTCGGATATCTCTCCTCTTTTGTTGAATATCACATGACAGCTGCATATGACCTTTTTGGTTTCAAGTTCCAGCAGACGGTAAGCCTTTTTTCCTTCTTCATAACCCAGCATAACACATTTTTTTCCATGTTTGTAAAATTTTCCAGGTCTCTTACTCTTCAGTATTGGAGAGTATGCTGGGCAGCTGAATGGTCTAAATATAGTAGGGTCGACTCGACGTCCATAAAGAACCCTGTGCGGGATCTTCCCTTTGTTCCCAGATGCAGGGCTTCCTTCATGCTGGCACATATGCAGCTGTTTTCATAGCTTCAACCCAGTAAGTTTTGGGAAGATTTGAATCAATAAGCATGGCGACCAAACTGATAGCCAGAGTCTGGCCCATTCGTTCTGATAGGCCATTCTGTTCAGCAGTATCAGGTGCTGTTGTTTCATGTACTACACCATCATCTCGAAGTAAGTGTTTGAATTGTTCGCCACAATATTCTCCCCCACCGTCTGTACAAAGGAGGCCTATGAAGTTTTCTGACCACGAAAATACACCGATTTCTTGATGAAAACAATTCTGAATGTCTTCTTTGAATCTTTCATACATGTTATGAGCTGGATTTCTTCTCGTTGGATGTCGGAATTTGTCGGAATGTCAGAGTTCAGGATTGAAGTCGGAAATCGGAACTTACGGACATTGGCTTCAACTTATAGGTTGCACCCTCTTGGATCCTTCGTGTCCTGGTATTTCAGAGGTTGGAATGTCGGAGGAGTCGGACAAAATCGGAGAGTCAGATAAGACTTAGAGACGAAAGTGAGAACTTATCGAGTCAAGGTGGGTCAATATTCGAACTGACTAGTGAGTACATGGAGGAGTTGTATATAACGAATTGATATAATCCGAATCGGAAAGATACGAATACGGGAATCCGAAACGGAGTGAATGCGGGATCAGGGTAGAAGTAAATATGGACATAAGACCGAAGATGTAGATCTTTGATGAAAATGACTACATATAGATGGGATGGAGATAAGTAAAAAACGGGTGGAGGAAGTCGGAAATACGAATCAGAAAAGTGGAAAAGCTGGGAATGAATCTGGGTTCTAACAGTATCTCCTTTAAGGCCGAGCCCTCGAGGCCTAAGATCAGTGTGGGAGGTTTGGTTTGGTTATAAGCGGAACCCCTAATGTGATATATAAGAGTGATGGATGGGGCTCGACTTATCAGTTCCCTGATCTCTTATCCCTACCCTCTTCTGAGCTAAAATGTCAATGCCGCCGATTATCTCGCTTGAGGACCTGATTTCCAAAGATGATTCAGAGTTGGGGACCGATTTAGAGGCACAGATTTGCGAGATTTCAGAGTTACAAAAAGAAGTGGCGAAGAAATTGGAGTGGAGAAGGTCGGAGCGGAAAAAGGCAGAAAAGGAGGAGAGGAAGGCTGACAAAAAATCGGAGGAGAAATTTCGGGAAGGAAAAGCAATGTGGTGGATAGAACCATTGCCTGTAGGAGGGTTCACGAATCTGCAATTAACTGGGTCAGAGACGAACAGTATTGTTGTGCGGGATGTCAGGTTTGGGATATTTTTGGTTCGCCGATAGTGGAGGGAGCAAATGTGACATGTGATGAATGCACAAAGGATGGGAGGATGTGCCATCGACCGGGAACGTTGGGATTTGTGGAAGAAGTCGCAAAAGGCATGGATATGGGTGAGGGAGGAACAGCGGAGTTGCTGGTGAA
This sequence comes from Ramaria rubella, assembly GCA_015039355.1. Classification (NCBI taxonomy): domain Eukaryota; kingdom Fungi; phylum Basidiomycota; class Agaricomycetes; order Gomphales; family Gomphaceae; genus Ramaria; species Ramaria rubella. Next base: position 137,590 of record MU134332.1, read on the forward strand.
GGAAATCCAGGAATTGCAGAAATCCATCAATCATCACATGAGTTCCATGCGGACACATTCTGAGGAGACACAGATTCTCACCACATGGGTACAAAGGATGGTTCAGCACCAGGAGCGGGAATTGGAAGTAAGGATGGAGGAAATGGAAAGGGATGAAATATGGGAAATGGAATCCGAAAATTGAATCGGGATTTGAGTGGAAACGCAAAGCGGAATTTCTTGGAACAGAGGGAAATGTAATTCGGGGCTTGAACATAAAATGTAGGAAAAATCAGAAAAATCAGAAAAAGAAAGAAAAGTTAAGGAAGAGTCGGACCGGGTTTGTCGGAATATTTGCAATGAAAGTCTTCAGCGATCTCTGAAGTGTTGCCTAATTCCATAGTGGGAATCCACAAGGTTTCTTCATCGGTGCCTTGATAACCTGTCCAGCGTACCAAGTATTGTATCTTGCAATGTCAGTGATTGTCTATCTTGGAGTCCAGAATTTCATTGATTTCGTATTCGGGTTCGCCTTCGATAATAACTGGCAGAGGTGGAGGCTGTATTCAGTTCGGGATTGCATTCGGAGTCACGGGTTCTAGCATGGAAACATGGAAACATGGATGAACAGCATGCATACTGTCAGGTAGTCGGAGAATGAAGGCTTTATTACTGGTACCTGTGGGTGCGATGATATCAAAAGGTCTGAGGTATTTTTCGGCAAGCTTCTTTGAAGGTCGGGTTGTGCAGAAAAATTTGGCTTTGACAAAGACTTTGTCACCTACTTTGAAGTCCGGAGCTGGAGAGCGTTTGTTGTTCACAGGTTCCTCATATCCGGATTGCGCTCTTTCAGAGTTCCTGGTGGAGTTTGTCTAAGTTGATTGCAAAATCTTTCGCATGGGATGAAATGAGATCGCATTCGGGATGGATGGAAATGTCAGGATTGTAACCTTTGTTAGCACAGAACGGAGAGACTCCTGTTGTCGCGTTTGGAGCATTGTTATAGGCAAATTCTGCAATTGGAAGAATTTCAGCTCAATTGTCTTGTTGATAGTTACAATAAATGCAAAGGTATTGCTCAAGAGTCTGATTTGTTTGTTTGGTTTGTCCGTCGCCTTTGGGGTGATATCCGGAGGTGAAGTGGAGATTCATGTCTAGCACCTTTCCAAGTGTGCGAAAGAAAGGAGACACAAATTCGGAACCTTGATCAGAGGTGACATGAGTTGGAACACCGTGCTTGGAGAAGATGTGGAGAATGAAAAGCTGAGCGAGCATCGGAGAAGTGATCATCGTGACTGTTGGAATGAATATCACTTGTTTCGTGAGTCTGTCAATGATAACGAGGATGTTGTCAAAACCTGATGAAAGCAGAAGCGGCTCAATGAAATCCAAGGATATGGAATTCCATGGTCTTGGCGGAATTGGTAGATGCTTAAGGAATCCATAAGGCTGGTGTCATTGGGATTTTGATCGCATACATGTTGTACAGGATTTGACATAAGAGATGACGAAGTCTCAGAGTTTCGGCCATGTATATTCACGTCGAATGTTGCTGAGAGTCTTGTTTTGTCCAAAATGTCTGGAGATCTGGTGGTCATGCAGATATTGTAGAACACAGAGTCGGAGGTCATTAACATCAGGAACATAGATTCAGTTGTCGAGTCGGAGGAGTCCTTGAGGATCAACTGACCATTGGGGTGTCAGAGGATTTGCGGGATAGTCGGAAATTGCAGGATCAGAGGAGGTGGATTGTCAGATTTCTTCATGGAGTTTCTCGAAGTCCATGATGGTAACTGCATGGAGAATTGTGACATTAAGGGATGTGGCTCGGAGGGATGATGACAGCTGTTCGTTAGTGAAAACCGGGTGGAAATTGTGTGCACCGGCATAGTTGCTACTCCCCTCACTGGGGGCATGAGCATATTTTTAGTGTAAAAAATGTGATAAAAATGCTTTTTCCTTACAGATTATTCATTCACTGTTCTGGTTGAAAAATCTCCCAAAAATGCTGCTTTTTTATCAAGTTTTAGGACCTGAAAATCTGGTACATACTTCACATTTCTAGGCATGGGAAATGGATGTAAAATGTGAGAAATAATGAATTTACTCATTGATTTCATGCCACAAAAATGCAAGGACAATCTTGGTTTTCATTGACATTTTCAACAGAAAAGAACCAAAATTTATCCAAGATTTCATAGTAGAAAAAAGGTGAGAAAATTAGTAAAATATATGAGATTTTCATGAGATTTTTCAAAACTATTAGCCAATGAATAATCCAACATTTTTCTTTAGTTTTTGCAAGGAAAAACCTGATGGATAAATGTTTATCCAATGGATAATCATTCACCCATAGGCAATATATAACAAGTTTTCTGAACCGAAAAGGCAATGAAAAAGTCAATGGATAAGAGTTTATCCCTTGGATAATCATTCACCCATAGGCAATATATAACAAGTTTTCTGAAAAGGCAATGAAAAAGTCAATGGATAAGAGTTTATCCCTTGGATAATCATTCTGCCATAGGCAGAACATTTACCCCATATGGAAGAATGATTATCCAAGGGATAAACTCTTATCCATTGACTTTTTCATTGCCTTTTCGGTTCAGAAAACTTGTTATATATTGCCTATGGGTGAATGATTATCCAAGGGATAAACTCTTATCCATTGACTTTTTCATTGCCTTTTCGGTTCAGAAAACTTGTTATATATTGCCTATGGGTGAATGATCCAAGGGATAAACTCTTATCCATTGACTTTTTCATTGCCTTTTCGGTTCAGAAAACTTGTTATATATTGCCTATGGGTGAATGATTATCCATTGGATAAACATTTATCCATCAGGTTTTTCCTTGCAAAAACTAAAGAAAAATGTTGGATTATTCATTGGCTAATAGTTTTGAAAAATCTCATGAAAATCTCATATATTTTACTAATTTTCTCACCTTTTTTCTACTATGAAATCTTGGATAAATTTTGGTTCTTTTCTGTTGAAAATGTCAATGAAAACCAAGATTGTCCTTGCATTTTTGTGGCATGAAATCAATGAGTAAATTCATTATTTCTCACATTTTACATCCATTTCCCATGCCTAGAAATGTGAAGTATGTACCAGATTTTCAGGTCCTAAAACTTGATAAAAAAGCAGCATTTTTGGGAGATTTTTCAACCAGAACAGTGAATGAATAATCTGTAAGGAAAAAGCATTTTTATCACATTTTTTACACTAAAAATATGCTCATGCCCCCAGTGCCTCTTTAGGATAGACGTCCCATTGTCTATTTAAAGAGTTGGGTTTTGTTCCAAGTTTCCTGGGTTGGAATTGGATAACGAGGTTGAACTGACATAGGTATTCTGACCATTGTACTTGTCGTCGGGTTAGAAGCTTGGTGGTTGCGAAATATTCGAGGTTCTTGTGGTCGGTTACAATGTCAATGGTGGAACCGGAACCTTTGAGGTAGTGTCACCAAATCTTGAAAGCTTTGAAAATAGCGAGTAATTCTTTGTCGTGAACATCATAGTTTAATTCCAGGGCAGTGAAAGTTCTGGAATGAAAAGCTACAGGGTGAATTTCACCATCTTCCAGAGAAATGATGGAGAGGATTACCGTGAGGGCATAGTCCGAAGCATCGGTTTCCACAATGAGTTGACAATTGGGAATCCAGTGCGTAAGGATCGGAGCTGTGGTGAAGGCTTTCTCAAGTGTTTTGAACGATTTCCGACACTCATCAGAGAAGTTCCACTTTACGGTTTCCCGAGTGAGTCAGGTGAGTGGAATTGTGATGTCAGAGTAATTATGAATGAAGTGTCGGTAAAAGTTCACAAAGCCTAGGAAGGATTGGATATCTTTTACTTTTTGGGGTTCGGGCCATTATTGGATTACTTTGATTTTATCATCTGCCATTGAAAGTCCTTCTGGAAAGAGTATATATCCGAGATATTCCACCGTTGTCTTGTGGAAGTCGCATTTGTCGGATCTTGCATAAAGTCGATTTTTTCAGAGACGTCGGAGGACTTTGTGGACATGTTCTTTGTGTTCTTCCAGGTTGTTGGGGTAAACTAAGATGTCGTCCAAATAGATGAGGACTGAAACGTCGAGCATGTCGCTGAATATGTCATTCACGAATCGCTGAAAAGCAGCTGGTGCATTAGTGAGACCGAAGGGCATAACACACCATTCAAAGGAACCGTATCAGGTCCTGAATGTGGTTTTCCACTCATCACCCCCTCTAATGCAGACTAAATGGTAAGCATGTCGGAGATTGATTTTGCTGTAAATCCGCACTTTTCCAGGGCTTTCCAACAGGTTAGAAAGTTGGGGAAGCGGATATCGGTCCTTTCGTGATTTTGTTGAGACCACGGAAATCGATACAGAGTCGGAGTCCGCCTAATTTCTTCTTCGAGAATAGTACCGGAGCACCGTGTGGAGAAAGTGAAGGGCAGATGAATCCTATGTCTAGTGCCTCGTCAATGAACTTTCAGAGTGTTTCTAGCTCAACTGGAGATAGGGAATAAATGGTTCCCAAGGGGGGACTCTCTCCCTCTATCAGGTCAATCTTGAGATCGTACAGTCAATGATCGGTGAGGATTTCTGCTTTCTTCTTGCTGAAGATGTCAGAAAACTTGTGATATTCCGATGGAACACCGTCAAGATTGGCTGTTGGATCAGGATTCAGGGAAGCATCGATGATGGAAGTGGATCTTCCTTTCAGAAATACGCATCACTGAAAGATCTCCTCGTTGCCTAGTTTGCACAAGCAAGCGAATGCAGAAGCAGGGACTAGGTCGATAGGTGAGTCTTGTTCGGATGTTGGAGGGGCGTTTGCATGATCAGATTTCAGGATTCCGGAAACCGCAGAGGCAGATTTTGCGGAGAGTGATGTCGGAATTGAATCTTGTTGCTGGGGAATGCGGAACGATATACTGCTCAATACCCAGTCAATCAACAGATTGTAGCAGGTGAGCCAGTTGTGTCCTAGCACGACGGAGCAGCTAGAATCAAGCGATGTTACATACATAGTAACAACCTGATTTTTGCTAGATGGAAAGTGGATTGGCATATTGATAGCCTGTGTGATTGAGATGCTAGAAGTACCATCGAAAAGTTTTAGCGGGATTTGCGGAATGTTGTGAAACTCCAGTGGAAGCTTGGAAGCGAAGGATGAGTCTACAAAACAGTGAGTGGAACTGGAGTCCACGAGAGCTTGAATGTTAGTATTTGGAATAATGTCGGAAGTCAGTTGTATAGTAAGAGAATTGGATTTTGAAAGAGCAGAAGCATTGAGTCGAACCTCAGAAGATGCACAGATGGAATCAATGCAGCTCTGGGTCTGTGCGGAGGTCTCAGAGCTGCTTATTATTTTTTTGAATCCGTAATGGCTGCAGGTTCGGCCTTGGACTCAGGTTTGCTCGAAATTGCGGAGGCCGCTTGGGCCTTTGACTGAGCATTAAGAGAAGTTGATCGTGGACAGTCCTTCACGATATGCCTGGGTTTCCCACAGAACATGCAAAGGTTTTGGTCCATGTGTCGCTGTCTCTCCTGTTGCGTTAGTTTTCCGTCTTTTCCAAGTATGTTGGGAATATCCGGAGTTTTTCGGAAATTCGACGTGGAGGAGTTAGGTTTGGTAGAAGAGGCAGAAGCCGAACCATTGTTGTTGTTCGTCCTCTTCTGCAATTGGTTCGATTGGGATTCTTGCTTGTCCAATTTGCTACTGTTACCAGAGTAGTTATTGTTGGAAGTGGTGGTGCAGTTGACTTCGCCTTGTCGTTCCCAATAATGGCTGTCGATGGTTTGCGCAAGTTGTCAGAGTTCCAGAAGCATGTCGGCTTTGTCCCGGGTTGCAAGAATATCTTTAATACGATCGGGAAGTTTAGTATAAAAACTCCTACGAAGGGCAGCATCGCCCCAATTGATTCTAGCAGCTAGGCAGTTGAATTCTACAATAAACTTCATGATGCGTTGGTTGTCGCGCATTCGGAGATTGTCGAGTTCAGTTTCCACATCGCTGATGGGATTGTAAGCTCCGAACTTCTCTCGGAGTACCGTTGTGAAGTCCCGATAGTTTGTAAGCCAGGGTGGGTCTTGGAAGGTGTCATCGTCTAAGAGTTCAGGCTCGAAAAAATCTAAAGCCATCCCTTGTAAAAAAGAGATGGCATAAGTAACTTTCGCTTCGTCACTGGAAAAGGTCTGAGGACGATCGCAGAAGTGGAGCTTGCATTGAAGGAGGAAGGGATGGAGCTTTCAGGAATCTGATCCATCGAAGGTGTCAGGTTCGTAGAGCTTAGTTTTTCCGGTTTGACCCTTATTCGGAGTTCCCATGTGCTTGGCTATCTGTTTTAAAGCTTTTAACATAGCCTTCCCCTCATCTTCTTCATCGTCATCGCCGTCCTCATTGTTGTTGATGTTGTCGTCGTCACCGGGGTCATCTTCCAGTTCATTATTCGGGAGGCTAGATCCGGGGTCTGTGATTCCGGTGACAGTATGGGATCTGGTAGAAGGCATAGTGAATGGATCAACAGTTGTCAGTTTGAATATACTGTTATGAGCTGGATTTCTTCTCGTCGGATGTCGGAATTTGTTGGAATGTCAGAGTTCAGTATTGAAGTCGGAAATCGGAATGTATGGACATTGGTTTCAACTTATAGGTTGTGCCCTCTTGGATCCTTTGTGTCCTGGTATTTCGGAGGTCAGAATGTCGGAGGAGTCAGACAAGATCGGAGAGTCAGATAAGACTTAGAGACGGAAGTGAGAACTTATCGAGTCAAGGTGGGTCAATATTCAAACTGACTAGTGAGTACATGGAGGAGTTGTATATAACGAATTGATATAATCCGAATCAGAAAGATACGAATACGGAAATCTGAAACAGAAAGATACGAATACGGAAATCTGAAACAGAGTGAATACGGGATCAGGGTAGAAGTAAATATGGACATATGACCGAAGATGTAGATCTTTGATGAAAATGACTAAATATAGATGGGATGGAGATAAGTAAAAAACCGATGGAGGAAGTCGGAAATACATCGGAATATATCGGAGAAAAGCAGAAAAGCTGGGAATAAATATGGGTTCTAACAATACATGATTATGGCTTCATTTTTCCTTCTCATGAAGTACATGAATGGGTGTCTAGAGTAATCATTGGTGAATGTAATTGCGTATTTGTAGCCTTCTGGCAAAGGTGGCGTGATCGGTCCCATTACATCTGAATGGACTATTTGAAATGCTCTGGTGGTCTTCTGTCGTTTGCTCTTCTTAAAAGGAAGTTTCTTCATCTTTCCCATGATGCATGGTTCACAAAATTCTGGTTTTCCTATCAATTTGTTGATGTGTTTGAGCTGCCATTTGCAAACCATTCGCTGTATTTGACCAGTTGAAATATGACCCATTCGTCAAAGTAGCAAGTTTATGTTGATGCTAACATGTGCTTATTTCAGCTCGGCAGCAGGACACCACTTCAATTTATAGAGATTTTGATTTCACTTTGCTTCTGCAATGACTTGCTTGTTTAACTGTATGGTGCATCCTTTGTTTGTAAATTCAACTCACATCTGTTCATCCAGCAGCTGTGCAACGGAGATGAGTGAGAGTTTAAAACTCGGTACCTGTAACATGTTTCAGAGGGTGATTTCATATTGATGTTTACCAACAATGCTTTGGAACTGAACGTGTCCAATTCCAACTGCTTCAACTGACAAATTGTCACCAAACCGAATCATTTGTGGTGACTTTAGTTTTCATTATGAGGTTGTTTCAAACCAATTACTGTTGGGAACCATATGAGTGGAGCAGGCCGTGTCAGCAAGGATTGTATGTTCAGGATGATCTGCCTCAGACGCGGAATAAGCCCAAACTTGTCCTTTGAGTTTATTTGTGATGTATCAGCTATTTACAAATTGAGCAGAGAAGTGAGCTGAATTCTCTTCATGATTAGAAGAACTGGATGAGTCCGAATCATCATCGCTATCACTTTGGTCTTCAGATCCAGGACTGCTTGCTTGATTTGTGCGCTGTCTCTTCTTCTTTTCCTTCCTGTGTTTGTCCTTGTCCTTGCATCTCCATTCCTTCTTCTTCTCCCGTTTTAATGTCTTGCAATTCTTTGTTTCATGATTGCACTTGCCATGGACAGAACACCATTTGAATTTAGAGTCATTGTCTGATTTAAATTGTGTAGTTTTGTTCGCTGATTCGCTGACATTAGGTTGTACTGCAGCTTTAGTGCTCTCTTTGCCTTTGCTGTATATATCTTGAGCCATGAGGCAGGATTCGACATTGGAAAGGGAAATAACACTGTCACCAGAGACCACAATGAATTTTCCATCACAAAGTTTTACAAAATCTTTTCAAAAGTGTGAATTTTCCCCAAAGTTTTGTGAGGGAGAAAATGTGGGGAAAATTTGGGTTTTGCACTATGTAAAATTTAGGAAAGGTTTTGAATTTTTTGTGGTATTTGTCCTATGAGAAAATTTATGCAGTATTTAGCATCTTCCACTTGCACAATGTGAGCAAAATTCAAGATATTTCAATTGATTCTTTGGAGCCAAAATGTATGCAATATTTAGCATATTCCACCTGCAAAATGGTCCCAAATTTTAAAATATTGCAATTAATCTTTTTGAGGGAAAATGTGTACACTCTTTAGCATTTGCCACTTTCAAAGTGCAAACAAAATTCAAGATATTCCAATTCATTATTCTTGAGAGAAAATGTATTGAATATTTGGCATCTTTCACCTGAAAAATGTGCAGAAAATCCAACATATTGCAATTAGTATTCCAGGTGAAAATGGTGAATTTTCCAATTAATTTACACAAGGGGAAACATAAGTAATATTTCATATCTTTCCTGTAAAAAAAAAACTGCTGCAAAATTCAAGATTTTCCTGTAGGTTTTTCCAGGGAAAAACATGACACCAGAGACCACAATGAATTTTTCACTGCAAAGTATTAGTTACAATATTTTTAACATTTTAAAAACATTTTGCAGGTGAAACAGCCTACATATTGCATACACTTTGGCTCTAAAAATGTTTTGAAAGATTTTGCTAGTGGAAGAAGCCAAATATTGCATACAATTTTCTCATAGGGCAAATGCCATGAAAAATTCAAAATCTTTCCTAACTGTTGGATGGTGGAAAAGAAAATTCAAAATTTTCCCCACATTTTCCACCTCACAAAACTTTTGGGAAAATTCATTGTGAGGTGTGTTAAATTCAAAATATTCTCTGCATTCTTTGAATACCAATATTTCCACTTTTGCTCACATGCATGTGGAAGATGCTAAATATCACCTACACTTTTTCCTCAGCAACACTAATTTTAACATGGTGTATTTTCTGCACATTTTTCAGGTGAAAGATGCCAAATATTCAATACATTTTCTCTCAAGAATAATGAATTGGAATATCTTGAATTTTTGTTTGCACTTTGAAAGTGGCAAATGCTAAAGAGTGTACACATTTTCCCTCAAAAAGATTAATTGCAATATTTTAAAATTTGGGACCATTTTGCAGGTGGAATATGCTAAATATTGCATACATTTTGGCTCCAAAGAATCAATTGAAATATCTTGAATTTTGCTCACATTGTGCAAGTGGAAGATGCTAAATACTGCATACATTTTCTCATAGGACAAATACCATGAAAAATTCAAAACCTTTCCTAAATTTTACATAGTGCAAAACCTATGATGGATTTCCTGCACAAAAAATCAATCTGTGAGATATTTGCCCTCCAACACAAAATATTCCCAGCTGGCATGAATGTGCGTGGAATCGGTACCGTACAGAGCGGATGGCTTGGCTACCTGCAGCTTTGTAGCCCAAGACCTCGTGCCAATTCTGAACGTGATATCCAAGGGCAGCAGACACTGCAGGTCACCGAGCTATGGTGGAAAAAGGATACCACACACAGACCATAAGTGTACGTGCATGCTACAGTGACAGTGTGCCGCAGAAATGTAATATTGGTGTCAACTTGCGTTTACCGTAAATTCATCCAGTGTAATTAAACCCGATGCCAGTCAGGCCCATGGCATAACCATTGTTGTCCAAGGGCTTTGAGGAGGGGATGACCATTGTGTAAGCACCCTGATACATTAAAAACTATGGTGTATTTGGAGTAACTGAGATAAAGAGTGTATTACTAGGAGAAAAACAATGTAAGGAATGCGTTATAGGATTTTATTTTTTAAGAGGTCACGAGTCATGAGACAAGTAGAAATTTTGATAAGGAGTGAATGTGAGGAGCGAAGAATCCGCTGAAGATGAAGCTAAGAAAGGCTAGTGTCTAAAGTACTCACAGACTCCAGAAGTCTCTACCGGATGGAGTAGGGCTACTGAAGCCATACATTCCTATCTGAGCTGGAGGAGATGTCGTGAGTTCGGTGGGTGTCCAGATGTCTGCTGGCAAAGGCATAACTGCCAATGGTGTGGTAAGGTCCTCAGGTCTGGGGTTGACCTCGGTGAGGGTGGTCGGTCCCAGTGCTGTGAGATTTGTGTTAAGGAGTATGGGTTCATATCCCACAGACTCGAGGACTGTAGAGGAAGTGGATGCCAACCCTGGCAGTTGTGACTGTGTGACTCTAGCGCTAACACGATCACGGATAGCAAGCAGATCAGTGTGCAACTCTTCCTCCTCGTCAGATGTTGTTGGCAAAAACAGCTCTTCATCTGCATAAGGTAAGGTGTCAATATCTACACTGGTAAGCATAATGCAAGCTACACACCATCTTTTTGAGTCTTTGCACTGTTCTTGGCTTCTAGAGTGTATATCAACCCAAACATCCAAAAAACAAGGTGTACTGTGAAAAGACCCACCAGAGTATTTTGTTCGCTTGCTTTTCCGAGGCAAGTATTCCTGTTCATCAGACTGAGAGTCATTCTCGTCTATAACATGGTTCTGTGTGTGAGTCTGAGAGCACTTCTTTCTGATCAGCTCCTTACCTGCTTTCTCCACTCGCTTTCTCTTCCCAAGGGACTTTTTTCCTGGTGCTGAAAATGAGTCTATTTACCAGAACATATCTTATTCTGCTTACCTTTTTGTACTGTTTTGAATTTTGCAGAATTCTGTATGTCTTCTGAATCTTCGTGGCCACTCTCACTGTCACATTTGCATGCAAATGGGTCCCAATTGTTTTTGTACACTCTGGTCGGGATGTGATTTCATAAACCTGCCAAGCCATGTCAGTTTTTGTAAGTTCTCCTTATCAGATTTTTCCTGACCAAAATACAACTTGAATTCACTCCAGGGGCCACTCCAGGGGTGGCCTGCATTTCCCTTTGCAGCATCAAGATTGAGTCCCATACTTGTACGTCTCTGTTTATAGAGTCGATTGTGAGAAGCTTTCAAAAGACACCAGTGACGCTCTTCTCCAGGGTCTGGATATTAATAATTGAGGTATGTAAAGGCTTCTGAGAATTTACTACGCAGCCATTGATTGATACGCAAGCTTGACCATTCTTTGCAAAACCAGAGCTTGCCCGACTCAGTAGCAAAAATGGCCAGCTTGTGTTCTTCAAGCATTCCCTCGCACTCTCCCCCTGGTTTGATGCTGTTTTGCAGTACTCCTTTGGCCTGAAAAACTCAATATTGATTATAGATACTATCACTGAGTAATAGACTCACATCCATTCCATCAGACACAAGCACAATCGCTCTGATCACAATCTTCATGCCCACGGACTTTTCCTTTGTATCTTTCCCTTTGTCTCCTTTGACACTCTGGTAGTTACATCAGCAAGGTATGGATTTAAAATGGTATGTGTCACCACACTCACCTTCAACTTCTTTGCCTTGAATCCAGTGCCACTACCTTCGCTCATGTCCTTCTGAAATCCAGTCAGTGTTTCTTCCACTGCCTCTTTGTGAGTTGCTTTGTTCCTCTGTGAAGATTGCAAGGTTGCACCCTTAGTCTTGTATCCAGACATAATCTCGGCAATGCTAGGTCCGGCGGCACTATCCTGAGTGGTCTTGTTCATGTTGGTATGCCAATTTTCAACATGACCACAGTCATGACATTTCAATGCTTCGTTCAATTTTTGATCAATACGTTGTTCAAACTTTGGGCAGGTACAGGATATCATTCAGCCTTCGTCGTCCTCTTCTGGGTATAAACAAACTGGGATTGGAGTCATATGTGCACTAGAGCAAGGTGTGTGAGGAAGGTTGAGGTGCGTGAAGAAGGTTGCGATGTGCGAAGAGGGTTGAGATGCGCAAAGCAGGTTGAATGTGGTTGAAAATGAAGGTTAGCGCTTATATCAGGAGCGTAAGGTAACACTCGGAGAGCAAAACTATATGGTGTGTCATGTGCTGTGAATTCTACTGTATTGTTTAATAATATATAATTAATTTAGAAAGTGGTTCTGTATTTACAAATTGTTGGCATATCAGAGGATATAGTTCAAAATGTCAGTCAATTTTCCGCATCCTTGAAAATGACCTGGTTCAAAGCATGCAATCCCCACACCCAGGTTACTGCATGAGGGTACCAGACTTCTGTTGGTAACTCAAATATAAGCTCTTTGTGTTTGTGGCCACACTTCAATGGCTCATAAGTAGGGTACTCATTTTCCTCCCATTCATCTGCTAACAAGCCATAGTCCGAGGGGATAATGTTGTTGGTGTTTGCAGGCTCGAGTGCCTGTTCAAATAATAGTTGTGCATTGATTCCGAGGTCCTCGAATGGGTCTTTGTGCCTAGGGGTTTTGACTGCTTTGTGCTTGATGTTTCCCTTTAGGTCTGCACTGACCCGAGCTTCTAGATCTTGATAGATGTCTAAAACATCATCTTCTTCACTAGTCACATCATCAGAGTCAGATGTGCAGAGTGAGTCACTGTTTGAGTCTTCATCGGACTCATCAGGTGGATGGCCAGCACCGGTTTGCTTCTGAGTTCGATGTTTAGGATTGCCGTAAACTCCAAGGTATCGGTTAAGAGTTTCAGTGTGAATTCTTGTAAAATCATCCTCAACTTTCCCCTTTGTTGTCTCACCAATTAGTCGTAGCTCCTGAATCAAAAATTTCAAGTACAGATATTCTCAAATGGAAGGGAACGGCACATACAGATGGACTACGACCTTTTGTTTCAGGTCCACACATTGGATGCAAACTCCACTCTTTGCAAAAGTCTTCACAATCATCATTGAGATGGCCAAGAAATAGATAATGGATCAGCCATAGGTGATGGGGGTCTGATGGATCTAAGTGATGGCGAAATTCAAGGCACGTGAAAAATGCACACCATCTTTGTGCAAACTGAGTGCCGACCTCCACCCACAACCGCTCAATATGGGTATTCAAGGTAGAACTGGAGCAATTCTAACCTCAGCTTCTATAACCAATGTAGATGACAATGATGGCACTTATGATCCCCAGATGAATGAGGAGCAACCCGGCCCTTGGTGCATTATCATCCATACTGCAACTTGGATGTTCTCACCCCCACGATCACCGCACACTTTTGTTGGCACACCATACTCATCAATAGCCTTCATGAAGAGCTCAAAAACCGTGGATGCTCTATTATTTGTACTGGCATATAGTTCAGTGACCTGGGTTGAGCATCGTGAATGCTGAGCTACTGTTAAAACACCCGAAAGTATTGACACACCATTCTACAGTAACCATCAATAAATCCGTGGATGACAAATCCCCAACAAATGAGCTTATGATGGCCATCACAATGCCAACAAAAATTTGGTCATGGGGAAGTATATTTATGGCATTCAAAATTCTTAGCATTGCGCAAGCTCTGAGTTAACCCATCAATTTGTTTGTAGGCCCTTTTGAGACACGTTCTCTGGACCCGCAAGCCATGACAGCAAAGAAACCCCACAAGATAGGTTAGGCCAGACTCTGGGTGTCGTTGTTTGAATACTTTGATCAGTATTTTAAGGTCCTCAGTTGAAAGATTTGAGAAATGTTCATAGATGCCAGCAAGACGTAGTTTGTAGTGCAATGTATTCCGGTGAATGCCTAGCATCTCTGCAATTAATTTCATGCTAATATTCCTGCTGCTTTTGGTAGCCTCATCCAACCAGACAGGGTTAATCACTTTTTGGGGACATCCTTGATGTCCTGTGTGTAAGAGTGTTACGAGAGTGGGCTTTCTTGTTCATGCTTGATTACTGCCAGCCAACCAGTTATAATAAACATAACAAAGGAAGTGATTAAGATTTCAAAAACTAACCATTGTTCAATACCAATGGCTGCTGCCTCAAGTTTGACCATTTGACCACCAAGTACATGAGCACAACTCTCAATCCAAGCTTGAGGAAGCCCTTCTCATTCAAGTGCCTCCAATATAGGTACAAGTTTTGTGTGTATGTAATCTGAGTGATGAAGAAGGCGCAAAAAATCACCATCCTCACAACATAGCAGTTGATGAGATGATTCATATCTCCCTGATAGAATCTCATGTGCCCGGTGGACATTCAAGGACAAAGGAGTGACATTTTCAGCTACTGGGAGTTCGGGAAAGTTGGGGGGGAGCGGTTGCACCATGGATGGAGTGTAGACTCTGATGAGGCAAAACTTGGCACTATACAGCTGCTCTCCTTTTGATCCCATAATTTGCATACTTTCCAGCCATATCTGCACTGAAATTGGAACATGAATCGGCATGCACAATGGTATATTCCTGACAGTTCTACTATTTTCCTGGTCAGTAACCTCATTCTTGTCTCGTGAATCTATACCTCACAAATCTATAGGTTGAAAAAAAACTTTACAAATTACATCCACACCTACTTTGCAACATTTCCAAAACTATTCAGAATATGTTTCATATGCCATCGGAACAGCAAGAAGGACTCACTGATGATCTACCAATCCGCCTGGAACTACCCGTGACAGCATGGAAATTTGACCATTTGCTTGAGTGGTTTTATTCACAGTGAGCATAGTGCAACCTATCAACAATGTGAAATCTTAACTCACACAGGTGTGTCAGGTATGGCAAAAGAACACCTGCTGACTTCACACCAGAAGCCCTGGATGCAGTGCTCAAGCTGTCATCATTTCTCTTGATTGATAGTGGACATACATTTGCTATTGGTGAATTGAAAGCACAAAGCCTCTCACCTACAACTAAACTCATAATGGCCCAAAAGCATCACATGTATCTGGCTGAATGGATCCCCAAAGCTGTTTAGGAGCTCCTGTCGCTGCCTCCAGACTCCCTCTCCTACAATGACTACCACATACTTGGACTACACAACACATATGTACTGTTTGAGACACACACAAAAATCAGTAACTACTGCCAAACAGTCGCATTCACAGCACCTAGTGTTCAGCATGACTACAATGCATGTCTCCAATTGCATGACTGTGGTGAGGGATGGAGAACGGCCTGGTGGGGGGGCTTTGCTCGTCATTACATCCACCCTGACTAGAGATCTACACCTGACGAGGCATTAATCAAACTAGGGAATGCATTGATTGTCAACGTGACATTGGAGTGCCAGAAAAGGATGATAGACTGTATCGCCGAGTCAGGGATCTTGCATCAAGAAGAGGAATTCGTTGAGCAGGCAATTGCTAGGTGTACTCCTGAACAACTTATCTAATACAAGGTGGGCGAAGTTTCTGGACCTCCTTTGATGCATACTACAAAATGTTGACTCATGGTGGACTTACTAGTATCTCTCTTAAACCATATGTAACGTTTAACTTCCATTAGATACCTGATTTTTCTGGAGTGCAAGTGATACATACAAGGGATCTACGAGGAGAACTTGAATGCATACATGAAGCTTGTGCTTCGTCAACCTCTTGCGAAATAGTACGTATTGCATGGCACCGCAGCACAAACTGACCCATGCCAAGTGTGTCATACGGGTAAGAGAGTAGAATCTTGCACTTGGTTTGAAAATATCTCACACAGGTGCAAAATATCTTGGGGATGTATTTTTGTGCAGGAAATCTGTCATGAAAACCCAAATTTTCCCCACATTTTCTCCCTCACAAAACTTTGGGGAAAATTCACACTTTTGAAAAGATTTTGCAAAAACTTTGTGATGGAAAATTCATTGTGGTCTCTGGTGTGTTTGACTGAATGGAATTGAGGATCGTTGTTATCAGAGTTTCGAATTTGGGAGTAGTTGGAAGTGAATGAAGGAGTGTGAATGCCATGAATTCTTGATCTATGTTTCATTTCATACTGCTGAGCTTCTTCTCAGCTGCACGGATCTTGGATATATGTTCGGTGATATTAGAGGAACTGTCCCACTTGATGTTCATCATTTCGACATAGGTGTAGAATGCTGATATCCCAGTATTTTGGTTTTCAAATTGGGAGATGACGGATTCCCACAGCTCCTTCAAAGTTTGTGGTGATGTGACATGCTTGAAGATTAGCGAATTGCTCATGTACTTGATGATTGTACTATGTGCCTTCCCATCACGGACTTCCCAGGAATCAGTTCCTTGGTAGTATGAGGGATAGATGGTCACATTTGGACCTGTATTGACCTCACTGCTGTCAACTAAACCCCACACCTTTTTGTCACGAAGTTCTGCTGTAATTCGTATCTTCCAAATCTGAAAAACAGTTGCATCCACAAGTGTTGGACAATTGTTGGAGTCTGAAGCCATGACTTGTAGTTCATTTTCTCTGTTGCGCTTATGCGGGGCCCATAACCTGTCATGCAACTTTACAGAACAAACCTCAGTCTTTGTGATGCTAAGACTAAGATTTATATACCTTTACAGAACGGACTACAATGAAACCAAATAAGACATCGATAGGGAAATATCTGTGAGCCTAGGTACCCCCAGCCTTCATGATGCTAAGACTGAGGGAAGGGAAAAACTTCCAGCACCCGACTATTCCCCTTTTGTATGCAGCACTGGGCGTATTATGTAACTCTGGATATGATCATATACCATCGAATTTGGGCTCATTTCTCGACAAGAGCTTCATCCCTTCGATCGTGAGGGTGACCGGCATGTCACACTCATACAAGACCTTCCAGTCGTATTTCCGCTTTCACCCACTTTCTAAAGTCCAATCAAATATACAAGTATACTCACTAGGTTTCTTCAACCTCCAATTCACATACACGACCTCTCGGAATCCAGCCAGTATTTCCAGCTGTCATCATCGAATTGTAGTATTTGGGGATGGCTTGGATACTCTTGAGGGGTGAGAATGTGTTGTATCGTAAGTTTTAATGACGGGTCGACCATGAGTGTGTTAAGGACGCGTGGTGGAGGTTTGTTGACAGTTTTCGTCAAACAATCAAACAAAGTAAACGATGTGACGTGACGCGACGCGGGACAATAGGCCGGATTACACGACACAAGGCCGTAAATAGTCAGCTTGCTTCATGTTGTTTTATTTTATGTTATTTAAAAGCTTGGTATATATTTACATGAATGAGCTATCGAATTTATACTACGTAGCTAGCTAGAAACCAAGAAACCAAAGATGCGACGCGACGCCGGTGACCCAGGAATAGCCGTGGGCGCTCGGAGTTTATTCGGCGTGGGACCCTGAAACACCCCGTAGTACTTATAGTTGTATTGTAGCTACTGAACCTCCCAGCGTTGCGTATTTCCGTTGGGAGTGAGTCTTATTCATTTATCGTCCCGAATATGTATTAACTCGGAGTTGTAGTTCACATTTGTTATCAGGTATTATGAATGTACAGGGTTGCGTATTTCCGCTGGGAGTCACATTTGTTATCAGTGCGTTAAGGATCAATGGGACTGTTTCCAGATGCAATAGGATTCTCGGTACTTGTACACTAATAAGTACAAAGATAAGAGACAGTAATGAATGACATGACATGAGGTTAGGTTGGCTGTGAAAAGGTATTCCGAGGGTACGAGCAGTCAATACAACCCAAAGCGCAGCTTATAGCCATCGGCGTCTCTCGTCACGAGTAGGGCCCACGCGGAAGATAAATTTGCCGTGGAAGTCAGGTCGGTCTGCATACGCACAGGCACTGGAAAGAATATAAATTGAAGAACGCGTGCTCGATGTCTGAAACGCCGGTTCCAGGCCATTGTTATGGAGTGTTTGTGTCTGAACTTGATGCTGGCGATATATCGTCAAGGGGTAATGTGCTGCGAGATGTTGCCATAGCATTCACCGTTGGAAGCATGTGGTCGTGAGAAGAAAAGTGAGTGATGATAGAACTTCGAACATCGCCGTCTTTGGAGCAGGAAAATTTTGATATTTGCGAATGAATAGATGAAGAGTCTGATAAACGCGATGAAGTGGAATCGTCCATGGCGCAACCAATAAGAGTCGGAGGGGTTGAGTCGGTGCTGGGTGAAAATTGGGCATCTCCTTCGATGATGCGAGGTAAATTGAGGGAAAATGAATCCCACGTTTTTATTTCATGTTCGGACGTGTCGTCAACGTGGCCAGCCATTGCGATGCTGACGCGAGGAGGGCGTGGTCTGATGCGCAGATCAGCGACAAGGTCAGGAAAAAACAATGCGATCTGCAACGTACAAGTGTGTCGGTAGCCCGAAGTTATTAGGATGCCGACGTGGTATGTCAACGCGGTGTCGTAGAATCTTTTGGCGGAACCACGTTACGACCCCGCGATAATCGGACACCGCCTCCTCTCCAAATCCAAAAAAGATAAAGAAAGCGATGCAAGAGACGGGAATAATCCACCATTGGAAGAGAAGCTGTGTCACCAATTCCGGGGGATTAATAAATTCGGGTACGATGCCCACACGAGAAAAGTTGGAATGAACATTCTCCCAGCTAATCCACGGTCGCACGCCTGTCAGGGTGTTGAACCAGATAATATAAATGTTGACCCCAGTATCCCAAAACATCTCAACTATCGCCAGTGACATTAGCCGGAAATAGCGGCTTGCACTAATGGCAGAGTGAGAATTTTGAAGATGAGCAGCGAATTCAATGCGATGCCGCATGAAATGTCGGAGCGCCATAGCTTGTAAAAAATTAATGTATGGTTGGTCAAGACACGTGTAAGGAGATATCTCACCAGCATATACAAAAGTGGTAAGGGACAAAGCCAATGGCGGGACGTAGACAAGAAAAATGGCAGCAATGGAGAAGTAAACGGTCGGATAACAGCCAAAATCTTCAAAAAGGTCGAAACGGTGACCTTGCACGACGTAGTCTACACGATATGTCAGGAAGAGATTTTAAGGGAAGCATGATACATACGCAAAGCCATGAAAACTACGGGCAAACCAAAGCACATTATAGCCTCGAATCTTTGTCGACGAATCTTATCAGCTTTGGTGCTCCGTGCGCTCCGGTTAGATGCAACACTTTCAAGATGACGAAGGATGCAAAGGGCAGCCGCCGGGACCGCTACAGTAAATCCAACTGCAAGTTTAGTGGCTAAAAGAAAGGGGTTAAAAAAGATATATATCTGCCTTGTGTAGGGGACGTACTGATGTCACACCATACTTCAAGCCGCACCACAAAATTATTTGCCCATATCAGAGCGTTTACCCCTCGAATTAGGCTCATGACGCCTAACCATGCAATCAACGCGATAGTGGAAACACTTCCCGCCTTTAATGATATCAGTAACATATAATAAGCAGACCATTCTCAGATGGAGTTCACATACCCGAACATGAGATGGTAAGGAAGCTAGGAGCAGGGGGATGGACAGAAAGGAGACGATGGGTAGCTCTGGGCGGCGCATATTGAGTCTTCAAAGAAAGTCTGTAGTGCCTGACTGTAAAAACACGGCTCGCTTTTAACCATTTCATTCCTTTCCTCGCGGAAGGTGGGGACAATGGGAGTATGGCCCTTTGTCCATTTTCAAAGTCCGCGATGATGGTTCTCCGACCACAGACCACAGACCACCACCGCCGTCCATGTATGTATTGTCCAACCCATATAAGTTATTATTTCATAACTCTATGATCTTGTGACTGTGTTACGTAATAGTTTGCTAGTTTAGGAACAAAGGAAGGACATGTACTTATCTATATTTACTCAGCATAATAAGCATATGTACTGTATGTGAACATTTCAAAGTTTGGAAATGTTGCAATCTATAAGTTATATGCCCTAGGTAGACTGACCGCCGACTGCCGCTGGCCGTCAATTTACAACGTCTGAACATAATGGACGTATTCCTACCTAAGCGCATTGTACACTGATCTGAATTTCAACCTAATTTCAAGTTCTGCTTCATTTTTTTCGTTCTGGATCGTTTTAGAAATCATTCAAAAGGCTACATATACATACATAGGCCGGCCCTGAAAGTCACAGCTTTACATCCCTGACGTTGAACATTCTGAACGTTGAATATTAATATTGAATTATGGTATCCTCCAGACAATAATGATGTCGAACCAGAAGAGTAATAGAATTCAAACAGCTGGTTGCTACACGGACAATATATATACACCGCGGGACACGCCCAATGTTTTGAAAACGTTGTGGACTAGTTGCTCACATAACAGTGGCCGATCAACCGGGAACAATACACCGAATCTTCAAACCAGTCAAATTCGCTCAAATCAAAACCATTCTGGAATTGCTAATAGTGTGGAACTGTGGAGGAGAATGTTCCCCAGTTATTTTCCGTAATACTCAGTTAACATGTGGGTAGTAGTGTTGAATTCTTTTGCGTAATAAATTCAGCTGGTTCTGAATGATATTTTACTGCTTTGCATTGTGTTTATCAAGCATAGTTTTTAGGAGCATTCATTAATCAAAAAATGTATAATGGTAAAATGTCTCTCATACATTCTATATACAAAGTAACAACTAATTAAGATAGTAACCGGTCAATGACACCGAGCCGCTGCATTGTTCGTCATCTACCATTCTCACACACTCACCACATCCAGCTCAACCACAAGATCAGAGCTGGTATAAGAGACAAGATGTACCAATGTGGCCTGTCCCGATGCTATCAACGAAAGAAGTATAGAAAAAATGATAGCCTGTACTTACCGTCTACAAGATGTGCCACCAGCAGACAACCATCACCACCGACCACCGACATCACAATATACAAGACACAAATACTGTGAGAAATTTATCCATGTTCAACATGAATTTTGAAGATGGGACTTACAGCATGGGTCACAAGGCGAAACCAGTAAGACCAGTGGTTTCCGACAATACACATCTGGATGATATGTGACAGACGTGTTAGGATAATGAGGATAAGATAAATGAGAACTTATCTATGGCCATCTAAAAGAACAACGCGAACAGAGGAGGTGGAGGATAGATGCGCTATGTGGAAGGAGAAGAGATGCAACGTGCGGAACCCGAAATGTGTTCGTTGATAAAGTACGGTCTTGAACAACTCACGTGATCTTTAGGGTAGTGCGCAACATTGTTGACAGTTGAAGGGTTTCATAAGAGTGGACAGCAAATGTTTGGAAAAGAAGTATGCGTGGAATCATTATGGAACAATTTGGAACAAAAATGTGGTAGAACCCAAAATTGTAGTACAGCAAAACGTTACAAATATATTTTCACAACCGACTTCAAAGATTCGGGGTGTCCCGCGGTGTAGCTGATAGTGTCATTATTGTTGCTTACCTCACATGTGAAGTACCGGCAGCGATATTGGCAGTCCAAGTGGTGCTAGTGCCATCGTTCTGGTTGGCCCAGGAGATTTTCGATAGCTTGCCACTAACGAGTGACAGTAGTAAGTGACACCAAATGGATGAGGTTGGCAATCGGGGTACTCCGAGTCTTAGACGTCCATTTTACATAATCCTCCCGGGCTGGCTGGCAATGAAACATCTTACCGTGCGTCATACAAGATAGATATCTCCCAACTACCACCGTCATTTATCATGATCATCACACTATCAGCTGTCTAGCATCTTCACAACCCCTCTCACAACTATGATAGTGCCCCAACTTTTCTAATCAAAGTCCGCTGCCAGTGAGTATATGTACAAGGTCAATATTTCAATCACCTTTCCGGGCCTTCCCCCGAGTCTCGAAGATCAATTTCGACATTATACTCTCCCTTATTTTCTATTGGATTGGGAACATCACACACTGTAACGAGGTGGCTTAGTGCGTACTTAAACCGTACGGAAAGCCACAACTCAATTTATCGCTATAGGTAGGAATGTGTTACCTGAAGGTTGTCTTGCTTCACTTTCTGATTGCGGACTCTTTACAATGTGGACCTCAGATTTACGTTCTCACTGCTATAATGCGCCACTGCGCCCCCCTCTATTAGTATTTAATTTTCTCTCTTTTACCCCTCGTAGTGATTGGCATCTCCTCCTGTTCGACCTACTTTCGTGTCTTTATTTCAAGTTTAACCTTACATAAGGTGGTAGTCCTGTTAATTATTCTCCACAGCCCAACCCTTTACAGTTGAATCATTCGAATGGCGTAGGATACGACCTCACTTTACGAGGCTATCATAGGAAGGTGGGAGCAGCGAAATGATTTGTATCTACAAGTTAACAGCGTCCCATAATTAGGACTTTCTGAGCCGAAGGTACTAGTAACGAAATAAGAGTCGTGCAATATTTGGGATCAGAGACTGGATAGGAAAATATAATTTCTGGGAAGCAGACAATCGATACATGGGGTTTCTGAACGAATGCAGATGTGCGGTGTGAATACAACATAGCAATAAATACATATGGTCCTGCAGTATTGCACTTGAAATCCGAGTCAGAGGTCAGCATCGTCATCGTAGATGAACATATGGCAAAACAGGACTCACAGTAGCTATGCGATAACACAATATCCACTAGGCAGATTTGGCGAGTCGTCGTTGACAGGAACGTCGGCTTCCTCGTGCGTGAAAAAAGTGAAGATGGTAGAGAATGCGTCCATTGATAATGAGAGAGCGTGAGCCTAGGGTAGAGACTGCCTGACAAGGGGGTAAGCTGCTGTGTGCGTATCTGTTGGAAGTCTAAGACTGCGATTACCGGTCTGTTTTAAAGGAAGGGTCCCATCCTATTGAAGGACTGAAAGGGTGGCTTTCCAGCAGACAAAGCGTGGCGTCGATGCGAGACAATAGAGCAGAAAAGGACGGCACGGCGCCTGGTTTCTATTGTCCAACAAGCTCAGGGCCATGATCGTTATGTAAGCATTCCGGCTGTAGGCATGTCGGCGGGGAAGGTAGGACCCCGCTGACCGTAATGTATTATGTAATGCACTCATCGGGTGCCTCCACAGGTGTGGTTTATAGGCGCCGAAACCCCGAGAAACACCATGCCCCTGGTCAGGCTTGGTCAGCCGGGAGTTTGAAAAATGGCTCATCAGCCCCAGAGCAGCCCCAATAGAATCAGGAAAAATGCAGGAAAAGTCTGGGAGGGCCCTTGGACCTCCTTGAAGCTTGAGTCTTACCCTGGGAAAAAAATGACACATGTAAAACAGTGTCTTCACAGGCAAGTTTAGGGTTAGGGTTTTGTATTCTGAGGCTTCTTGGTTTGCCTTCAGTCTAAAAAAAAATCAGTTTCTCATTGAGAGCTTGAATGAATCAATAATATGTGTCTGGATCAGAGAATCAAAATCAAATCAAAAGCAAAATCAGACAATTCTATTGTGAATCAAACAATCTGGCTATAAACCAGCTCACCTGTAAGGCATCCATTTCTAATCCAGTTAGACAGACACACCACATGTGTGGTCCTAGTCTAACTAGCCCCGTTGTCGTTTTGAGCCTATTCTGCTGCTTATTCCATGGAATAGACGTCTCCTAGTAGACAACTTAAGCAGTACCAAATTGTCATAACTGCTGGTTCACCGGCACTCCACCAGTGTTCACCAGGAGCACACCAGCACACGGTCACGCTTGTCATTCACAATGAGTCAACATATCATGCTCATTGTCAGATACATGAGCACAATTAAATATTTTAGAATTAATATTTTTCTATCAAATAAAGTTGTACCTGCAATCATTTTTCAAGTAGAATACAAATATGAGCTCGGATTGCATATGTAGTGACATCTGCAGGTCGTGCTCATCATCAGAGATGATGAGCACAGCTGTTCCCTCAAAATTTCATGCTTTGCAACCAAATAAAATAGTATATACATTATTTCATCAAGTAGATTATGATCCAATTGGCCTCTTTTTATGGGACACGTACAACTAAAAGCATGATGCTGAGCAAATCACATGACTCATAAAGTCACGTTCTATTATGCTGTGAGGACAAGGCTTTACAACCAGGTGAGTCAGAGTCGGTGGAAGCCGCTGTAGCAACTCGTGCAGTCTGTAGGTGAATAACTTAATGAGTGGGAACTTCACTGAGTGTACTATTGTAACTACCTGTAGGTGAATAACTACAGTACATGTGAGTCTCATCGTTTATGTGGCAAGGAAAGAACATTACATACCTCAGTGAGTGGGAACTTCACTGAGGGTATGTTTACTAACTAGAACAAGATTATAAACTAGTCACAGTTGAAAATGACCGTGACCGTACTTAGTCCAAAACCTAGCCCAGAATCTATTGCATTCCAGGCTTAGTATATCAAATGTCAACACCCCCCCTTAAGCCAAACACAATCCAGCCATAGCATTGAAACATTTGACCTTAATTTGTGGCAGAGCTTTAGTAAAAAGGTCGGCGGTCATATCTTCGGTAGGGCAATGTTGGATATTGATGAGCTGTGAGCAAACGGTGTCCCATATGAAATGATAATGAAGATCAATGTGTTTTGTGCTTTTGCAAAAGGCATCATTTTTCATAATGAATATGGTGGATAGATTGTCACAAAAGAGTGTGATGGGCACTGTAAGTGGATGAGTTATTTCAGTCAGAAATGTTCGAATCCACATTGCCTCCTTAGTACCATGTGTAGTGGAAATGTATTCAGCTTCAGTGGTTGAGAGTGCCACTATTGGTTGCTTTCTTGAGCTCCAAGAAATGGTGCCACCATCGATGATAAAAATGTAGCCCAAAATTGAGTGCCGATGTTCTTGAGAACCCCAGTCAGCATCTGAGTATGCTTTTATCCCTCTGTCCATTCCAGTTGCGCTGCCAATGACCGGAACATGGTCCTTCGTCCCCTGCAGATACCAGAAAACCCTCTTCACAGCCTCCCAATGTGCCCTCCCAGGATTATGCATGAATTGCAACAAGAACAACACCACAAACACTATGTCTGGGTGTGTGCCAGGTGCTGCATACATTAGTGAACCAATCCCCTCTCAATATGGTATGTTCTTCATGTTTTCAAATTGTTGCAGGGTGCTGGGGCATTGTTGGAGTGTAAGTTTATGGTGGGGATCAAGTGGCATTGTCAGGGGTGTAGAACTCTGCAGCCCAAAACATCAATTATTTTGCCGACATATGCTCGTTGTGAAAACACAATGGTACAAGTTGGATGATTCCTTGTGACTTCAATACCCAGCAACCAATGTAAATCTGCCAGATCTTTAATCTTGAATTTGCTGTGCAATTGCACTTTGAATTTATCCAGAGTGCGTTTGGAATTTCCAGCCATGGTAAGATCATCGACATCAACCACAATTATCAGTGCATCCTCATCTTCGTATTTATAGAAGACTGCATGCTCAGTTTGGCACCACGTGAAACCAAAACTGACCATAGCTTTGTAAAATAGCTCATACCATTCACGGCCAGCCTGCTTGAGACCATAGAGAGCACGGTTTAGGTAACACACCATATGTTCCTTCCCTGGAACTTTGTAGCCCTTCAGTTGCTTCATGTAAATGGTTTCCATTAGAGGGGCATTGAGGTAGGTTCCATTGATATCTGTTTGCTCAAGCTCCCAGTCGTTGCGAGCTGAGATCATTGCAATTATTCATATGGCTGTGAGCTTTGCTGTTGGTGAGAACATTTCATTATGGTCAATGCCTTCTTGCTGAGCAAATCCTTGAGCGACTAAGTGTGATTTGCAGCTTGCTATATCTCCTGCAGCATCACATTTGTAGTGTAGAACAATTCTGCAGCCTATGACATTGGCCCCATCCGGGTGTTCAATGAGATCCCAGGTGTGATTATCATCGAGCTGTTTCATTTCCTTCTTGATTGAGGCATCCCAGAGTAGTCCGTCTGAATGTTGTAGTGCTTCCTCGATGGTTTTTGGGTCATCACCTGCAGTATCCACTACTGCTGCGGCCATAGCAGCCTCAAAACTCTGTGGCCATCCATGGTTCCCTCTATCCATTTTCCATCCTTCCATCTCCTCTTCCAGCTCTATTCCCAATCTTGCTACCATTGCGGTGGACCTGCCTTCAGCTATGGTTGGTTGGCTATTGATGGTGAGTGGTTGAATTCCTCTGGGTAGGGCAGGAGCATGTGGAAGCCCTGTGCTCACGCCTCAACCTTCGGTGATATCATGGATGTACGCAGTTGGTTTGCGTACTCTGTGGCCTCATCCTTCAGCTTGAGGTAAAGAGTTCAGTTCCATTGATTCAAGTGGGTCCAGTTGTTGGAGAGGTTGAAGCAGCTCAAGAGATTGGATTGGTTCAAGTGGTGGGGGTACGTCAATTGAGTCAGATGCAGGTGGTGGATGTGTGTTGGAATCTTGAGTGATGTGCTGGCTGTTTTGGTTATTCTCCCCCTTGGCCTGTACATCACTCGAGACAACAACCTATGTCATGTCGAAGGTGACATTACATTCAACAGTGACACAATGTTGGACCAGTCAAGGGCTGGGTAGCCCTTCCCTGTCACATCACATGTCACATAGAGATCACCCTTTGCCATACACTACTACATCTCCCCTGCCTTCAGGCTCACACTGACGCTATGGCTGTCCCAATGTTTACCTGGCCAGTAGACACAATGACCTTTTGTGTCACTGCTGTATCCAACCCACCTCCCCTCATCTGCTTGTGACTCTAGCTTTCCTCGATTTTCTCACAAAACGAACACCTTTGCCCCCCACTCTGGTAACCCACTAAGGTCAGCTTTCATCTCATCGCATTTTTCGAAAGGGCTCATGCTGTCCAATGCTCAAGTGGGTGTTCTATTCTTTAGCCACACAGCATGTTGTACCACTTTGGTCCAAAGGTATTTGGGTAGGTCAGCAGCAATAATCATTGCACGTGTATGTTCCAATACCATACAATTTGTCCTTTTGGACACACCATTCTCCTCAGCAGTATCATGGACTGTAAGTCTGCATTCAGTGCCTCTAGAGTTGAGATGGCCGGTGAATGATTGCGAAGTAAATTCTCCACCATGGTCTGATTGAAAAATCTTGATTCTTGCACTGAGTTGGTTTTCTAACCATGCTTCCATATTTTTGTAGCTGATGAGAGTGTCGCTCTTGTGTGCCATTGTAGTAAGGTGTGTCCACCTCAAATAATCATTGGTGAAAGTAATGAAATATTCTTTATTATCGTAGCTTTTGGGACCTGCTGGTCCCCATACATCCGAATGGATCCTTTCACCAAATTCTGATGTGCGGTCAGAGCTTCATTCCTTTGGGACTGGTGCACATGTTGGTTTCCCTTTCACACAGGGAATGCAGAGTGTCGGCTCTGTTTTCAGGTCCAATTCAAGTCCATAATGTGACCATCAACAATAACTTTTCTTGTGGCATGAGGGTCGATATGGCCTAGATGTCAATGCAATTCGTCTATATTGAGTAAGGGCTTAGCCCATTAGCTGAGTCGGTGTGTTTCTTGTGTTTGAACTTATATAGACCATTATTGAGGGGAATCATGGCAACAACGGTGCCATGGGAATCACATATGGTGCATTTTTGTCCCTGTAGTAAAGCAGAGTAGCCAGCTTTGTCACATCAGGTAAGCAATATCAATGTGAATGCAAGGTCTGGCAAATAAAGGACATTATTCAATACAATATTGCTGTTGCTTTTTCCATTTGGGACTGATATTTTCATGCTGCCTACACCTGTGGCATTGAATATGGTCTTTTCAGCAGCCTCAATGGGGTGTGGTGGTATTTCTTTGAACGATATGAAACGATGTCAGCTTGGGCTCATATGACTTGATGCAACTGAATCAAAAACATCAATATAGAGGCCTTGGGTTGGGTTTGCTTTGTGTGACAATACTTCACCTGAAAATGTAGTGGTGAAGGCAAAATCAGTGCCTTCACTTGTCACATTTGCAGAACTCCCTTCCTTTGATTTTCCACCATTGTTATTTGTTTTCTTGGCAGACTTGGATCGACATTCAGCCTTGATATGTCCCTTCTTTCCATAATTCCAGTACTCAATGTCTGGATTCTTCATGGTTGAACGATTGCCTTTGGATTTCCCTCAATTGTTGAATTTGCCAGTGGTGGCAAGTGCATTCTCGGCAGTTTTGAGCTGTCATTCTTTGATGGTGAGTTGTTCGTGCTCATCAAGCAATGTCTCAATAACTTTGTCGGGCTTTAAGGTTACACTGGTGAGTTGTACCAACATAGATATGGCATTTATCAAGGAGCGGTAGGACTTGGGGAGAGAGCTGAGAATGACGGTAGTGTAATCGTCATCCGAAAGACTGGCTCCCATCCCTGCAAGTTGTTCTTGCATCTTCATAAGGGATTCGAGGTGTGTGCAAACACCAGACTTGTCCTCGCATTTCATTTCATACATTTGTTGTCAAATATTGACTTTAACCGATAGTGCCTTGCCTTCGTGCTTCTTGCACACAGCCTTCCAGACCTCCTTCGCAGTATTCAGATTCCTGACCTCAATGAGGACACTCTCAGGAATTGTGGTAAATATTTGTGCCTTGACTGTTGCTTCACACTGATGATAATCATCCCAGTGTTTTTCTGCCTTTCAATAGCCTCCTCTTCTGCCTCTGTGTAAAGAATTTCCACTTAGGTGTGGTTACCACACTTGCTCAGACAGAACCGTTCCAAATTGGTTCTATTCAAGTGGTGTGTGGAGGTTACTAATCAGTGGTTCCTCTTTAAGGTTATTCCCATGCTACGATTATTACAGTTGTGGACATGTAATAACACAACTGTAGCATAGACATAGCCTATGCATCTAAAGTATTATTTATGTACTTTTATATACTACTATTAATAATATATGGATATATATATATTAAGGGAATTATAATTCCCTTACACCCTCCCCCTCAGGCCAAATCCACAGGGAGGCCAACAATGTCTGAGACATCATTATAAACAGATATTTTATCCGTTACCGGAAGTGGGAGATGGAGGATTGATCTCCACATCTAGAGGATTTCCATCCTCATAAATTTCGGAGGTGTCAACCCTGAGATCTTCATTGCCAGTCAAGCTAGTACTTGTACTAGCGGCCATGAAGCTACTCCCAATAGACAGAGCAGCTGCGGTGCCTGTAGGTGCTGTGTCGGTGACTATATTGCCATAGTCTGTAGCGGTGTGGAGGAGGTATTCCCCTCAGTGGCTTTACCTTTGCCTTTCGTGTCAGGTACGTTGGCAAGGCTGAATGCCTTGCATTCTGCAGCATGTTGTTGTGCCGATTGCGCTGTTTTGCTATAGTGCAATTTGGAGCTCACCCTCTCATAGTAGGGTTCAAGCAAGTCCATGGTGTGGATGGGGTCAACTCCCCCATGGTGGCCCAGCCACAACACCATGTCTTTCTCATTAGTGGACTGAGCATCGCGGCTCCAGCTAAACTTGTTCAGTGCAGAGGATCTTAGATCCCCATTCCCTTGTGGCATGCGCCACTGAGGTCCCATGAGGCTTTCCCATTTCCTTCTGGGAAAATATCGCCTCTAGCATTGTCCTGAAGACAATGCTGTCTGTCTGGGGTGTGATCTTGTTGATCCACACCCAGACATTGACATCGCTCAGGTTTAGCGACACATCTGTTTCTTCCCTGATTGCAGCAGGGAGTCCCTCTGGATTATAAATCCAGAGCATTAATGCTGACTTCAAGTCAGCGGGAGTGTCAGGGTGGATGGCAAAGCATTCCACCTGGGTGTTTTCCTTGTGGCTCTTTTTGATACGAGCCACAGCCCTCTTTTGAGCGGGAGTACGCTTAGGATACGGGATTAGAACTCCCATTTTGTACTTGTTCAATAGCAGAGGGCTATTGATATTGCATGTGTTGTACCATGCACTTCTAGTGCACGTGTGGGGTGCAGGCACCTTGCCGAGTGGACAAGGAATCATCCCTGTCTGCGAGTATGGCGGGTTGCCCACGGTGGGAGTGATCTCATTTTGTAGCTTGCGCTTTTTAAGCACACGCTTTGATGGCTCCTTTGAAGGAGTCATGTGGATGATGTTACCATCGTCGTCTGTGGATGCATCGTCCCACGGTTTGAACGGCAGTACTTTATAAAGTCCCGGTGCACCTGTGGCCAGGTCAATCATATACGCATGACCTGGCAGGGGCAGAGGCATCCCTGGCTTGTTGACAGGCCAGATGGGGATGTCTGTCCCTGTTATTAAGTGTGCCTGTGTGAGCGAACTGGGAGGTGGTGATTGAGACAGCTCACTGCCATCTCCTTGCGGCTGTATGTCTACAGCTGGCTGTAATGAGCTAGATGGCTGTATCGCCGTCTGGGGAAGGGTCTGAGGACCCTTCTTGGGCAGCTTAGCTAGCTGCATGGCCTGTTCTTCAAGTTGCGTTTGTATCTCATCTAAATGCAATTTGCGATTGTGTATTTTTGCTTGGGCCATGTCTAATTTGCAGCATACGTCATTATACCACTTTTCACTGTATACGAGCTTTTCCTTCAGCTTGTCTATCTTGTTGTTAAAACAACATGAAAGGTTGGGGTATGCCTTGTAAACAGCATCCCATACTTCATCTTTGCTGAAGTTCATCTTGCAGGCCTGCATTGTGGCAATTACATGTGTTACGTGGGCCTCGCATGGCCCACAATCGCATTTATGCAACAAGATGACAGTGTGTAGCAGACTGTGAATCTGTCACTTGGTTTTGCACCGATATTTGGTGAGTAATTGAGCAGTGCCTGATAGAGGTATGCAAGCCTGCTTTTCAGCAGGCGTGTTATTCACATCAGGATTTGTGCTGCTCATGTCCCACTGTGGCAGTGGGACAGTGAAGAAAAAGTAGCACCTGCGGTGTTGGCCACAGGTGAGACTCGAATTGAGTCACGTGACCAGACACACTACACGTGCCTGGGTAACTCACAAGGTTGTTTTACACCACACAGGTCTAGACACTCATCTAGAGCTTCTAGCTCCTTGCATTCAGCAAGGGGCTCCCACATTACATCTCCTAGAGTCCAACGAACTTGGAGCTCTATTTCTTTATTGTTCATCCATCTATGCGCAAGTATTTCATTGACGAACCATTATTGCTTGTCGGTTTGTCCGAAGTCATATAATGACTTCATGTCTCGCTTGGGGAACACTCATCGTTGTTTGCTGTATATGGCTGTATTAATGCCATATGAAACATAGGAGTAATCCTACGTGCACTAAGCTCGGGTGGTGACTCAAGCTTTATGTTAGATGTCTCATTATGTATGTCTATTACTTTGTATGGCCTAATGAACTTGGGCATAAGCTTCCTTGCCCTCCCTTTGGGCAAGGATAAGTTCTTAGTTGATAGATAAACTAAGTCTCCAGGCATATATATGCTGCCTGTTCTTCACTTTTGGTTAGCATAGTGTGTCTGCAACACATGACTTTCAATGATAGCATCATGCGCTTCCATTAGGTTCCACAGCACTTGCTGTGTGAATTGCTTAACACCTCTATGAGTGGTGTTAGCTTCTAAAGTCTGTCCAATTCTGGGCAGATATCCACTGTTCAATTTGAATGGTGCAAATACCATAGATGCATTGACACTACTGTTCAATGCGAATTCGACCATTGGGCACTTCTCTGCCCAATCTTTTTGGTCATTGCAAACTACTATTTAAAATATCTGGCCTATAGAATGGTTCACTCGTTCTGTTGCTCCATCCGTTTCTGGATGGAAAGACATAGACATGAGGAGCTTAGTCCCCCTTAGTCGTTGTAATTCCTTCCAAAATATGGAGGTGAACTTTGAGTCTCAATCTGATACAATCGATTCTGCTGTCCCGTGAAGTCGTACAACTTCTCATAGGTATAACCACGCAACCTGCTGTGCAGTGACTTTAACTGTCGTAGCTACCAAATGTACCTGCAACATGAGTCTGTCGATTATCACGAGCAGATAGTCGAATTCCTTTGACTTTGGGGGTGGGCCCATAAAGTCCATTCCTATAGATTGCCAGGGCCTTTCAGGCACTGGTTACGATTCCCTATAACATAGCGTTAGCGGAGTTTGGAATTGTTCGTGTGCTGCAGTACAGCAAATTTTTGAGATTTTCCCATTTTCATAGATGGTGGCTCACTTTTCACACAAATAGAAAATGTGATCTCACGGTTTGCTTTTTTGTCCCACAGCTTCACTCTCAGCTAAAAATTTGTTATGATTCCCTAGGAGGATGAAGTCTGATGGGAATCATTCGTACCGTCCTGTAGGATATCAAAAGTTCATTTGCATTTCTCTATTGCTGTTCCCATGAATAGAATTGATTAGACTTTTTTGTTCCCATGATGAAAAATTTGAAGTTCCCACACTTGAGATAGTGTTCGCTAGTTCATGATGGTCCCAATTTGGTATCGGCTGTGACCAAAAATAGCCTGAGGATTCTCTATACTATTGCACTTTGCCCACAGGTTTTTAGGAGCTGGTTCATGGCAGTTAAGCTTTTCTATGTATACTAAGATGATCTCCCTTTATGGTTTCTGAAACCATGCTTTCCTTCCAATGCTAGACCTCGAAAGTGATCATGAAAACATAGTCACGTGATCGTACTATCTGTAATCCTACCCTATTTATAGACACTTTCATTCTAATTTTGATAGACGTGCAACAAGCACTTGCAATAAATGGAGATTTTTTGTCTGACTGACTGGTGGATAGTTCTTTTCCAGCTGAATACTT
>MU134332.1:179692-237530 GCA_015039355.1 Ramaria rubella
ACTACATAATATTGGTTGTGTAAATTTTCGATACAAAGACTTATATCTACCTGTAAGGCTTACTTCATCTTAGTAATCTTCAAGATACAAATACAACATAAATTCATAGACAATGTATGTAAGTCCTAAAAAACCTACTCACATATATTCTCTATGTATGGTAGTGTTAAAGCTAGACAATCTTATATCTTCGGTATGTTGTTACAAAATGTTCATATTTATTCGTTACTACTATATCTCACGTTGATCTGTACTACACATAGTATCATACAATGTGACCCCCGTACTCGTCTAAAAATCACATTTTTTACACTATTTTTTACGAAAAAGGAATGTATAATAAGTAAGTGACAAGACCAACTTTTTAGAGGGTTTTTACGACGAAAAAATAGTTCAAAAGCCTGGACTTTTAGACTATGTATAAAGTGTAAATATCTGTACCCTTTACCTACATTTTACACTCTTTTATTACTTAAATGAACAACTAAAGTACGGTGTTTTTACATTCCTGTTAGAACCAAAAGTAACTGTAAAAGTTGTCTTTTCTTGGTTTTAAATAGGTTCTAAAGTATCATCTTTTTTCCACTCTTTTAATCATTTTTATATACTCTAAAAGTACTCTAAAAAGTTTTGATAATCGGTTACCTATTAGGTTGTAAAAAGAAATCAAAAACGATCCTTTTTGGACTACCTATTTACAAATAGGGAACCTATTAGTAAGTGGGTATCCGTTATATATTGTTCAAAAGACTTGGCTTTTCCGTTACTTTTTCAGTTACCTATTCTCAAATAGGGAACCTATTAGTAAGAAGGTATACCCCATTTACAAGACGGGATACCGTCTTACTAATAGGTTCCCTATTTGAGAATAGGTACCTGAAAAAGTAACGGAAAAGTCAAGTCTTTTGAACAATATATAACGGATACCCACTTACTAATAGGTTCCCTATTTGAGAATAGGTAACTGAAAAAGTAACGGAAAAGCCAAGTCTTTTGAACAATATATAACGGATACCCACTTACTAATAGGTTCCCTTTGTAAATAGGTAGTCCAAAAAGGATCGTTTTTGATTTCTTAAATTAAATGCACATTATAAATTTATGTATAACCTTCTGACCCCGAATGACCCTCTAGGGGTTTGGAGAAGCAGGTGAGTTTAGAAACTGGGATGTAACCCAGTAAAATGCTACTATGAAGTGAAGGTTTGGCACGAGTGCTTTTCGCAATGTTGCCAATAGTGATGTAGACTGGCCAGGCAGATTTGTCCCCACTGAACTGAGAAAGCCATGTCTTGTCAGATGCCAGGATCACAGGGGATATCGTGACTCCAGGGGGGAGTTTGTTCTGCGTTGGAGACGCAAGAGTGTCGACACAGATTCCTGAAGGCACAGGCAGTGAGCGGTCAATAGCAGGAAAGGTGGTGTATGTGACATGTGACAGGACCGACACAGGCTTGCCTGGTCCAGCGTGTATGTTAGTAATGACATAAACACACCCAAAAAGATGTACCTGGAGCTCCCACCACCAATCACCAGTCCACATCTTGTTGTAGATCTGCTCCGAGTGTTGTGCATCCTCAAACTGGTGTTCAGGTGCATATCAGAGAACGTCGTGAAATGCTGGGTTGCTGATTAATTCACGTACACATTCTACAGGGTCTCGAGTTCAAGCTCCTCGACAATGAAATTTCCCTTTGAATCCTTCAAATCACCAGTGAGCTTCACATTCGTGCATTGGAAAGCTGGTCCTGAAGATGGCAATGCATCAATCTTCTCCAAAAGTGTCCATTTGTCTATGTACAAGGTTTGTGTGTGTGCCTGCATCTGAACATCAGCCTGAGCATCTTGCATGGAGGAACATGCTCGCTCTTCTTACAATTGGTAACTTCAAAAGTTTGTCAATCTTTTGTAGACTCATCCCACTGGTCATTAAGGTTTCTGCGAGCTCCCACTCCTCAAGATTGGCAAACGGGTAGAAGCAATGCTGACCATTGGCCTCTTGTGACTGCTTGAGGTCTTTGAACCTAGTCCTCCCGGTGCTGGTCACAATCCCTGTGGGACCTGGAAAGGCCTGAGTATATGCCTGTGGTCA
The DNA here is from genome assembly GCA_015039355.1 of Ramaria rubella. Lineage (NCBI taxonomy): Eukaryota > Fungi > Basidiomycota > Agaricomycetes > Gomphales > Gomphaceae > Ramaria > Ramaria rubella. Next base: position 181,785 of record MU134332.1, read on the forward strand.
CATGGCCTCTGGGTCCTCAACCTCTTCCACCTGCACTCTCTGGGGTAAGTAAGCACCACTGGTCACTGGTGCTGAGATCAATTCAGGCTTGTCAATGGTAGGGAGTTCATCGAATGTGACGCCAAGGGCCCCATCTTCCCAACCAGGCCCAGGGGAACCTGCTTTCTTATGTCCCTCTGGGTCATGTGGGTCATACAAGGGGACCTGCATGCATGTGAGCTGATCCCAGTATGCATTGTGACAGGGTTGCCGATGTGCTATATGTGTGCACAGGCCTTGCCGTGTAGGCAATGATTTATGGCAATGAGAACATGTATGCATGTCGCTATGGGATTGCACACTCAGACCGCTGCATCACGTGCTTGTTTGGCAACAAACACCCTTTGTTGATGTTTACAAACCAAACACTCCCATTGTTCTTAAGTTTGTCTGCACTCCCATGAAGTCTATTTCCCCCTTGTTCACAGCCTAACTCCCACAGTGCCGACACGATCTCCCAATCACAACAATGCCCTCCACAAGGAGTCAGCCATTTGTCACACGCACAGTTCGCACCCACAATTGTTTGCCGATACCTTCTGACGTGTCTTCCCAGGGATTGTTGATTCAGCCTGACAAGTCGTCCACCATGGGGAATCAAACCTCAGTTCCTGCTCAATCCACAACAACCAAACGGGCTCAGCGACATGCATCCAACAAACTGGCTGGCCATCATGAGTAGGACTCTTGTGTATGTGTTGTCACATTGGCTGACATTGGTGACACCCAGATCAACAACTTGCAGAATCTGCTGCATGGCGGGCTAAGCTCGCTGAAGCCTGTCAACGGAAAGCAGTGGAGCCCCACTCCAATTCTGAAAATGTTCCACCCCTCCATCAATCACGCAAGTGCAAGTTGGTAGTGCTTGACTCAGATGATGAGTTTCCCCGCCAGCCTACTGGAGGCATGGGTGCCCCAGAAACAACCCCAGACCATGAGAGCCTTTTTGGGCAGCTTGAACAAGATGAGGCAGACTTGGATCCAGATGCCACCATGGAGAATGGTACCCTCAGTGAGTTGATTATAATGAATGTGGAACCCCTCTCAATATTTCCCGCACAATAGGTGCCCCCGTGTCCCATACAGATGATGTTGTATGTACTCTATGTAGTACTGTGGTGCTATATCATTGACGTAAACCATGTAGTTTACTTTCAGCCCTGTAGACCCCCCCACACCTGCGGGCCACCAGAATGTCATCCCGCAGCCACAGCCACACACTTCAACCAATCCCAAATAATACCTCCATTCCTACAGCATCCATTGAGATGCCTGTGAACATCAATCCCAAGCCCCATGCCCAGAAACCTTGTGAGATCTTCCCTAACCCGGAATAAGCCTACTGAACACATCCATAACTGCCACTACCATCAGTCTTCTATTCCTCTCCTCCTGCCCAATTATCCAGTTCATCTGCCCCCTGCTCTGACCCCATTGGCCATGGTATGTTAAGTCCATTACACTCTCCCCATGTTCACACCTTTGGGCCCTTCTAGCACTGCATTCCCATGAGCAACACACACCCCCCCCCCCCCCCCCCCCCCCCCCCCCCCCCCCCCCCCCCCCCCCCCCCCCCCCCCCCCCCCACGCATCCCTTTTGCAACCCTCCCATTCTGGCAATCCACCATCTGAAAGCTCAGTGAACTCATCAGATGCAAGCCAACTCTCACACTCGGTCTTGTGTGTCTCACAAGGCCCCACTCATCCACGCAAGAACAAAGTGAAGGCAGCTGACTATGCCGACGAATCCCACTCCACCATCCTCCTTGCATGCCAATACTATTGTGTCATATTGTGCACTGAAGATCCTTTTCCAGTTGAAATTGAAGTGGACCGTTTTGCACGTCAAGCGTGGCAACTCGCATGCCGTGAACATGAAGTCAAATACGATGCCGACAAGGGTGTATACAAAGTTGTATGCCCTTCTTCTGTCAGTCAAGCCATATAACGACACAGACACACCCAGATCAAATACCATGGCAGCCAATTCCATGGTGAGGTCAAGTGCAACCTCAGACCACTGGTCACCTCACATTTTGGTTTCCAAGCAAGTGCAAAACAATCTGACATTGATGATACAAAAGCATATGTATCACACTTGAAATCCACAAATGTGCTGGTATACAAGGTTGCTGTCTAGACCTATTTTTTGAGTGGTCATTCTTATAATGTGTTCTAGGACCATGACAACTGCACTGGCCTCTTTGAGACCCCACTCCTCCCACATCTGATCCGCAACCAATGGTTCAACAAACCAAACGCGGAAGGTGTTTCTTTTCACATATATTTTAATCCTGTCCCCTTGCCTCTCATGGCATTCACGTTCATTGTGGTATGTGTGCTCCTTCATTGCAGTCTACCTTTATTCTTTATGTCATCACTACAGATTGAGAACTGTATTGACGAATGGCAGACCAGCAACTTCACGGCTCTCTCTTTTTCAGAGAAAGCCTACAAACATGCTTTCCAAGAACACCTCGATGGGTTAGAGAAATGGCAGGCGCATGCCAAAGGCCACCCTATACTGGCCTGCCTTCAGTAATGGCTCCATGACCAAGCACAGTGAGCTGGCATGGCGCCTGTGAAATTTTGCTTTGGATCCATCTCACCTATGATCAGAATCCACTCCGGTGCTGCTGCCCTGCAGAACAACGTACGCTCTCGCATTACAGCCAATGATTTCGAAGCCACTGTGCGAGAGGCGGATGAGAATCAAGATGCAGGTGATGATTAGGGATGGAGAACACCGAGCATGATGATGAGTATCAGAGCCTTTTACTTGCGCCTTCATACTACCCTCAGTCACGGATCTCAGTGGGGTTCACGTTTCATGACTTGGAATGTCTCGACCCCTCCAAGGTCATAATGTAATGTATGTACGCTCTAACAATATCAATTGTACTCTCTCTTTGCTTCATTCACTGTGTATTTCATCCCCTTTCCCTAGTGTGAGCACCCCCCTGGTAGCTAGCTAACATATGGTGCTGGTGCCCTTATATATAATCTTTATGCATCTATCCTGTGCTATGGAGCTTGTGAACTATAGTTCTATGGTGTGAACGGTCTTGGCTATCGTGAGCTATGACGAACTAAAGGATGCTACAGACCTTGCAACCATAGCTATAGGGTGCTATAAAGGAGGGGGGTTGTCTATGGCTCTATGGCTGGTATGAAGGCTATAGATCTCTATAAGGTCATTGCTTTTTTTCCTGATGGAGCTGCCTTTTCGCCTGCATGCCCACACTTCCTCTGCCGCTCAGGGTGTTCTGCCATGTGCATGATGAGATACCTGTCACCAGGGAATTGCCGACTGCAAATACAAGAGAGGGGCACGATCGCGCCACCTCCCCCAGTGGGCAAAATTCAAGTAACTGTCCACTGCCGAAGCTGGCGCTTCAAGTAAGTCATATGACTCAGCTACCTATGCCACCACCTTCATGCCGACTGTTTGACTGCATCAATAGTCGGTGCGTTCTTGCTCTGTTTGACTACGTCAACAGAGTACTAGGGAACTACCCTGAGAACTTAGGGTAGATATTTTCATTTATGCCTTTCTCACAAGCCTTATACAAGTTCGTCTAAGACAGTTGTTCATCCAACTATATAGCTTCTTTTCTTTCTACAGTGGTGACTACCATTTCCAGTCATTTTCTCACTTAAGCTTGCACACTTCCCAATGTCTCACCTCCTTTATCTCACAAGTTGCCCAACCATTTACCCTCAGCTTTCACTCTCCTTATTGACACCGGACACTCACTAATTAGCCCCGTGTAAATCATACATTTTATCCCCCCTCCACGCGCTGTGTTGCTCCAACCTCTCAAGTCTTTTTGCCTCAGCTTCTCCTTTCATGGCACATCTTTCTGCCCACCGAATGCAAGTCATCACGCTTGTGCTTCATTAAAGTCGTATCCCTCTTCCTCCTCTACTTCGCACTTGCACTCCTCTCCCACATCTTCACCCATCACATCTGTAGTCTCTCCCTCTATCAGCAGTGTTTGGATGCCCTGGCCCACTCCTCCGAGCTCCTCCTCCTTCCTCCACCTCTAATTTGCCTGATCTTATCAAGCTTAAGACGATGGATGGAAATTTAGATGGAAAAACAACCACCGTCACTGGTCTCCTTAACCCGCGAGACACGAGTACATCATCTTTGGAAGGGTCTGTTGTAACATCGAGGACTGGCTGGAAGCGCAATGGCTTGTTTGCATGGTTGAAGCATGTGAACGACCTTGTCTTGTGAGTCCTGAGCCCATATTCCCACCCACATTCATACCATCCTCACCACTGTGTGGATTATCTGTATTCTAAGTGCACTCCAATGTCCTGCTCTCCGCATCCCAAAACTCATTCAACCACCTCCTCCCTGCTGAATCCATGACCCAAGACTCCGAAGCGATTCTAACCCCTCCAATATCAACATCATCCTCCACACCATCTATGGCATTTCCTGCACCCACTACTCCCCAGCGATCATCTCTGCCAGCATCTCTGCCTTAAAATCCTACAGCTTCCACCTATGTCTCACCCTCCAGCCTCTTCTTCACCCTCCTTCTCTCCCACACCTTGAGATCTGTGCCCTCACCACCAAAAACGACCTCCACCATGTTGCCGTCTCCATCTCCCTGCACCTCCTCTCCTTCTCCCTTGGCTTATATTCATGTCATGGGGATAACCACATGACCTTGTAAGTGGTATGTTCAGTGCTTCCACGTATGTTCTTGGTCATCGAGACAGCATTGCAGTCTCGGATTTGATCATGAGCAGAAGTGTCACCTTGTGTGCTGCTGTTTCGCTGCGGCCTCTGCATGGTACATCAACACTTTATAGCTCAAGTTAGAATTGGTGCTGACTTTCTGTATTTGTGTGCTGGCCACGCCATTTCTACCCAAGGTGTCTCTTCCCTTCACTGGCAATGCAGGGACCTCTGATGGACAATACATCTTCTCAATATATAGATCGAGTGTGTTCTGACTTGATAATTTTCAAGGAGCAAGCTGTATGAGCAATACAAGACCTACCGGACTTTTCAACGCGAGGGGACTTTGTGAGTTTGACAGGATCATTGCTCTCGAGCTCTGTGATGCTTACGTCTGGTGAGGAGATAGCATCAAGATGAGGCCGTCTTCGGGGCTTTTCAGAGGATGGTCATAGTGGGAATCTGGCAGGGACATTGGGCAATGGGACGAAAGAGGGGTGGTGAAGTCTGTAAAAGAGATTATACTATTGCTGACCAACACCCCGCTTTGCCTGCATTGTGGCCCGCGAGCACAAGCCCACTGGCGACTCCACTGAAACCCACGTGCAGCCGCCTTTGCAGCCAGCTGTCCCCACTCACACCCCACGCTCGTCCCACCCCACTTCCATGCACCGAGCTGTCGCTGCTCCGCTCACCCATGCTGTCCATCTGGACCCGGTACGCCTTGCATCCAGTGATCGTCTTTGCGCACTTGCCGCTGCACAGACATATTTCGACTTCAATGCTGTCTTTATGCTCATACAGTATGTCATTTCCTCCTTCTGATTTCCTCCACTGACAGCTCTCTAGGCTGTCTTCTCATGGCCCGATGCAAGCTCTCGTAAGTCGCACACCTAAAACACACATCAACCTCCGTTACCTATTCTGGATTGACGCATGCAAATAGATTTCCAGGATGCTGCATTACGGTTGCTCCAATGCTGGATTCGGCGATGGAGGGTGCGGCTGAGCCTGCACTGCCCGACTCAGCACATCCATCCAGTCCCCATCCAGGCCCTCTGCAAGCTCCTCATCCACTGGCTGCGACCACCAAGCCTGCACTTGAGCCACACCCTCAGTCGCAGCCATCGCCAATTGATGACGCCAGCCGCATCCGCACATCCATCCCCCATCTGCCTGGCCTGGTCGTCCTGTCCAGTCCCAGGTGTCGCATTCGCACACCCATTCGCACTTGTACGCATGTGCACACCCACACACCCATTGCACCAACACATCTACCACCACCCCACCATGCCCACAACCATACTCCCAACACTCATGCCCTCGCCCACACTCTATTACACCCTCCTATGTCCCAGGAGGTGTCCGCAGCAACTGATAAACCCCCGCACACATCCTGACGCATGCACGCACCACAATGCTACTCTCAGCACCCCTGCCACCCTGCCACCCCCCCCCCTCTGTGCCATCCGCACTTCTGTGTGCCCCCGCCACCCTCTCAGCGCCCCCACCGCTTTCTCAGTGCCCCTGACACCCTTCTGGCCCCTGCTCTGCGCCATCCATGCCTCTGCACAACCCCGCCACCCTCCTGTCCCTCTCCAGGCTTTCTGCTGTCCTCCCAGACCCCCCTATGTGCACACTGCCGATGTCGAGCAGTGCCACATGCCTGTGACGTAGTCAAGTGCAACTTCCCACAGAAATGTCACACCTCACTACATCATAAGGCACCCATCACCCACAGCGGTCCGACTTCTAAGGTGAATCAAACAAAGTACATTTTGTCCGAGGTCTATGACTCGAGTCACATGACCTGCCTCCTTTATCGCTCAACGTGTTCCCCTCGTAGTATTTACCACTTGATCCTGAGCCTCCTTTCTTCCATTTAGTATAATAGCTCATACCACCCATGTAGTCCCCATCCATTTCTCATCTCTTCCGCTTGATAGGTACACTAACTTTCCCTTCCGCACATCATCCATTTCTCATCTCTTCTGCTCAATAGCCATCAAGGCTTCGAGCTATCTTGTTCACAGACAGGCTACCCCTCATCGTGGTGCTTCAGCATGGCCCCATCCTCCGCCATGCAGTCCCCTCCTTTGAGATATCGGGACCTCTCCTCATGTCCCCCACCGATGCAACAGCCTCCTCCCACGATCGCGATAAACAGCAGCACGTGAACTCCTCGCCAGATGGCTCGGCAACCTCATCCCCTAGCCCTGCCACCAACGAGTCCAGCTCCTACCCCCCCTTTGCTACACCGTCCACTACCGACCAGCATCTCGCCACACTCAAACAATCAGTTGGGGCGCTCATTGCTTTGATGCAACAAGCACAACAGGCAGCCCAACACCATCAACAGCCCCCATTGCTGCAGCCCCCACATCATTACCACAGCCCACTCAGCAGCAGCAGTCACAACTGCCACTGCAACAGCAGCCACAGCAGCCAACGCTGCATCCCCCACCCGCTCAGTCACACCTATTCAACCCCCAGCCCCTTCCTCACGATGCAGCCTTCATACCACCTATCTCCCTGAACCCAGCTTCAGGTACGTCCATCGACCGTTCTTTCCCCCACATTGATTGTGTGCTGCAGCTGTCGATCGCAAGGCATGAATTTCGCCCCAGACATCTATTTAAACTAGATGCAATGATCAAAGAGAAGCCACACCCTAAATCCTTCAAAATCTCCAACTCAGGTGAATTCACTCAGCACAAAAGGGATGCATCCCCGAAGGACTATCCATCCTTCCGCTCCATATTCGACCCTCTCACGGTCTACTTCAAAATTCTTCAATTCTTTGTCATAGCCTCAGTGAACGTCCCTGCAATCCACCAAGTGGTTTTTGGCTGCTCTGAATACACTCGCATCCTTTACCAAATATACACACAGTATGAATGGGCAGCCGTATTACACTACCACTTCCTTTTTCACAACCGCCGCCTTGCTGAAATGCGCGAAGGTGATTACTCTGGCTGGCGAGCCATGGACGCAGAACTCGCCTCGCTTTACCTATATGGCAATCCACGTTCTAGCACACAAAAATTGTTGCAACACTCATCCTCACTCTCAACATCCACTTCTGCTAACACCAAGCAGACTTGCTTCATTTTTCAGTCAGGAAAATGCTCTTCCCCTTGCACACATGGCCGTATCCATAAGTGCAAGAACTGCCAAAGCACTGAGCATGGCCGATCCGCGTGCACTGAAAAGACAAAAGCCTCTGCATAGGATGCTGGCAGGACGAGTGGGCTCCCGCTATCCACGTCCTCCCCTTGTCCTTGCCCACAGGACAAACATGAGATATTGCAACAATGTATTCGGATCACCCGTACCTCTCTACATCCTCATAATCATCAGCCAGACATCCTACCCCATGCGTACCTATTCCCACCTGGCCCACCACCGCCGTCCTGGCCTAACACCAACCCTCAGTGCAACACAGCACCTGCATCCAATGTCGGACTGTCACAGGTCCAAACCCCCTTGCAGCTTCACACATGGCGCTTCTATCTCAATGATTACCCTAATAAATCATTTGTTGATTCCCTATGCCATATAATAGAATTTGGTGCTGATATCAGCTTCTCTGGCCCTGCAGTAGACCAGTCTTGCAAAAATCTCAAAAGCACTGACGAATTCCCTGAGTTCACCTTGAGTGCCGTGGATAAGCTTGCCTCCAACTCCCATGCCCTTGGCCCCTTCCCATGCCCCCCACTGCCTCACTTCCGCTGCTCCCCTCTCGGCTCTGCGACACGCCCCTGTCAGCCTCTGAAGCGCAGGCTGATTCATCATCTTTCATGGCCACATGGGTCCTCTGTTAATGATGGAATTCCTGATTCCAAAAGCTGCATTCGCTATGAAGCTTTTGAACAAGCAGTCCAGACGATAGCCTCACATGGGCACGGCACCCTCCTAGCAAAACTAGACCTAAAGGAAGCATTTCATCATATCCCCGTCCGTCCCTCCAACTGGCCCCTGCTCGGATACCACTGGCAGAATTCCTTCTACCATGCCATTGTTCTCATGTTTGGCATCAAATCTGCACCTTACATATTCAACCTTTTCGCTGAAGGACTCCATTGGATCATCCAACAGCACATCCCCACTCAGCTTAAGCACTATTTAGACGACTTCCTCCCTATCTTCAAACCATCTACACCCCTGCTACTCACCAATCAAGCTGTAGATTGGATTCAAGCCCTTGGCACCAGCCTCGGCCTCTCATTCCAACACGAGAAAACCCTTTGTCCATCTACATGCATGGAGTACCCAGGTCTCAAGCTTGATATGTTAGCCATGGAAGCTCGCCTTCCCAAAGATAAACTCACTTACCTGCTTGACCTATTAAATGAATGGGCTCGGAGATGCAGATGCTCACTTCGTGATCTTCAGCAACTTGTTGGCTTCCTACAATTCTGTTCACAGGTCATCCCACACTCCAGAGCATTCCTGCATCACCTCATCAATTTCTCCATGACCTTCACATCTCAATTCTCCATCTGCCACATCCCTGCCTATGCCACTGCAGAGATTTGCTGGTGGCAAACATATGCATCAGCATGGAATGGCGTCAGACTCATCTCCCCCCACTACGAATCTATCCACGTCTTTACTGATGTGAGTGGTAAAAAGGGTATTGGTGGAATCTTTGAGGACAAATGGTTCTCCTCCCAAGTCCCATGCAGATTTAGAGGCCGTGACATTCAATTTAAGGAGATTTATGCTGTCTTTCAGGCTATCCTCCATTGGGGTCACCGTTGGTATCATAAACACGTCATATTCCACATCAATAATCAGGTTGACGTTTGTGCCATCGAAAATGATTCAAACCGCTCTCCACATGTCATGACAGTCCTTCACCTTATCATCATGCTAGCAGCGCAGCTTGAATTCTCTTATTCATCTTCTTGGCTTTCATCTTCTGATAACACGCTTGCTGATTGTGCCTCTCGTTTTTTATATACCTTGCTCTTTCAAATTGCTCCTTTTCTCAAACGCCAGCCCACCTCGCCCCACCAGCAACCACTGGTTTGAAACGCACTCTCACCTGTCGCATCTCGCTGCGTTCTGGCTCTGGCACAGCCTCGCATCCAGCACCCACTCATCATATGGATCCAGGCAGAGGTCCTTCTTTGAATTCGTCCTCAGCAACCCACACCTCCACCATCCTTCCAGCTCCATTCTTCCCACGACCAAAATCGCTCTTCTCAAATGGGTCGCATTCCTCGGCTCTCACTCGCTCCAACCAAAGACCATCAAGTCTTACATCACCCATGTCCGCTCTGCCCACATTGATAACGACCTCTCCTATGATGCCTGCAAGTCTCCACTCCTCCAACGCATGGTCAGAGGCATTAAATGCTACATGGGAGAAAAAGATCATAAGCCCAAACTCCCCATCACCTTTGATATCCTCCGCCATCTTGTTGCCCTCCACCCGCTACCCACAGGTACAGGGCTCTTGAACTACACAGTGGCCATTTGTCTAGCTGTTGCCACCTTCCTGCACTGTGGTGAATTCACAACTCGCTCGGCCAAATCTTTTGACCCCGCAGCCCATCTCACCCATAGCTCAGTACGGTTCGAACCATCATTCTCATCCCCCTCTCACATCATCCTAACCATTCCCTCCTCAAAAACCGATCCATTTCACCAAGGCATATCTCTATTCATTGCCGCCACCCCTAATACATGCACATGCCCAGTCACCAGCCTGAAAAACCTCTTCATACTCGACCCAAGGCCCCCAGAGTCAGCCCTATTTGTCAGCGATAACGGAACCCCACTCCTTCACTCTGACTTGATCAAGCAGCTGCGTGAGGACCTTTCTGCCCTGGGATTCAATGCATCTCTTTTCACCTGGCATAGCTTTAGAAGGGGCAGAGCGTCCTCCTCTGCAGCAGCCGGCTTCAACAAATTCAAGCTACAACAATTAGGGCGCTGGCATAGCGACGCGTACAAACTATACATCGAACCTAACAAAAATTGCCTCCTATCCCTTTCGGCATGCCTCCATTGGGCCATCCCCAACGCTCAGCTTCCCAAGCCTCTGGCGCTCCACATCGCTCCTTAGTTGGCTTGAGCATGGCCCGCTTCTGGTCCACACTAAGAGCGCTGGCATCGCAATTCTACTTGTTTGCTATCCCAGCCGTCACGACCGAGACTTCATAGACACCTGCCACAGTGCCGAAAGTCATGTGACTTGGCTGACTCAGCTCCCTTATCACTTGCCACATCTGACTGTTTGACTGCATCAATTGTCAGTAGATTAGATGTTCTGTTTGACTATGTCAACAGAGCAATAGGGAGAATGCAAATTCTGTAACCACTTTATTGTGTATATCCACCACAGCTGTTTTCCCTCCCCTGACCAAGGCCATATCATTGCACATTGGGTGCAACCAAACAGTTTCATTTGTATGGAACAGCACTCTTGTTGTGCAGATGCCATTTGAACCCTGAAGTATGTTTGACCTTCATTCACATAGCACGTTTGCTCATGACATCGCTCCACCTTAGCCTCTTAAACACCCCATCGTACTTGACACACTCTCGATGTCAGACACATTAGTCAGAACACTTCTATTGTCTTAAAATTGTACTTAGGCATGTAAACATTCCCAGGATGTGTGTTAGTCCAAAAAGTCTCAAACTCGAGTCAGGTAAATAAATATGTTGTCTTGTTGGTTTTCTTTTCCCGGCGAAGGTGTGTAAGGAACTTACATATATCCTGCCAAGTCAGCACTGACCCCACCCATACTACATACAGTATATTCAGCCATCATCATCAGGAAGGACTATCTCTTGAGTTTCAGGGTGCACTTCCACACTGTCTGTTGTCCTCTCTATCTTTACTCGTGCTCCACAACACTCATCCTGCATGTGAAATATGAGGCTAAATACCACCATTCATATGATGGATGCTCTCAATAATAATAAAGTAATTCACGATCCTGAGGATATTGGAAATGCAGTAATCTACGTAATATATATATATATTCAAAAACCACATTCAAAACTATCAAAGAAATAAGTATAATTCAGGCAGGCTGGAGAATGAAGAAGACATTGGCTTTGACAACACTATCAGTGCTATACAAGAAAAGGGGGCATAAAAGACGACTACTTGACTGAAGTCAACAGCCCAACTATCCCAATGAATAAACCAAAGGTGAATAAATGCTAATGTATCAAATAGGTAAAGCTACTTTGGTTTACTGCCTCCTACACAATCATAAAAAACCATCGACTGAAAAGTGTATATTATGGGTGCATATGGGCCACAAAATTTGGTGCCACATGAACTAGCCGAAGGTTGATTTTAAAATCAAAAAAACCACCACATTATCCCATATAAAAATACTACAAAAAATAACTGTAACTAATAACTGCTATCGGAATACAATCCATAACTAAAAGTAACTTTAAGTACCCAACTGACCTCTAAAAAGACCATGGGAATTCGGCGCCAGAAAGGCAAGAAATTTTGGAAATGTTCAAAAATTTGCGGTAAAGTTGTGCACGAACGATTCTAACTCCGCTAACACTACATAGGGAATCATAATCTTCTCCTCCACAGACCTGACCATTGGAACTCCGACAATCCTGTCCAGTCATCAAATCTGAAATCCCAGGGCACTAGAAATACAAGAGGGTGCAACCCATAAGTTGAAGCTGACACCCATGTAGATCAGCTTCGGATCTCCAATTTCCGAGTCTTCTGATATTTATTCCACACATTTCCAAATATTGTGACATTCTGATTCCAGTCAAGGAGAGTTTCGACCAAATCCAATTTATGTCTGATCCAGTCCATAACACCACACATGCACTTAGTAGAAGGTTGATGAAGTTCCAGAACCACATTGGAGAGCTGAGAGTTATCTACACTGTTTTCCTTTGTTTGCAGCACATTTGTTTTCAGTTTGATCAATATATAGTTAAAACCAATTTCAAGGGATCAGGTGGAGCAACACATACAAAGAGGCTGAATTTGTGAATGGGTGATAAAGTCTAAGATAGGGTATGTTTCTTCTTTCATGCTGTTCATGGTGATGAGAGTCAAGGAACCACACACAAGACCAGCCAAGTCACCAAGTCTTTGTGAGAAAGAGAGAGGATGTGTCATCAATCCTGTAGCTGGAGAAGACATTGTTAACTCAGACACCATGATCCAGATAACTTTTGCTTGTATCTGAGCAATGTGATCCACATAGGCATGGGCATCCAGTCTGCTAATTTTCAGGACTTCAGCTCAGAGTCCTGCCAGTCGTTGCCAGTCCAAAATGATGGAGTGTACAAGGATGTATATTCAGTGCCAAGCTGCTTGATGAATATGATGGCATCAGGAATGACATTGATGTTTATGTACATGGTTACATTCAAGCTGCACAGTATATTCTCAAGAGGAGCAGTCTAAAGAAAAAACCTCCAAGAAATTCTGTCACCAGTGGTGTTGAAAACCATTGGCTGATAGTGGCTGCATAGGGATTGGCATGGGTATCTCTGGCCCGACCCATACTCAACCCAGTAGAAACCCATACCCACATCGCAGGTATGGGTTTCCATAGGTTTCCTGTGCATTAAACATGGGTTACCATGGGTGCTGTGCATCCTGGGTCACCTGGAGGTCTAAGGGTTTTTTTTGAATTTTTTATGAAGCTGGTGGCCCCATATGTGGGCCACCAGCTTGTGCAGTCTATTTCTGAGTATACTAGCTAATAAATACTATTTTTAAAAAATTTATTATAATTTTTATGGACCTGTGGGAGGCCTGGATGGGTGTGGAAAGTGGATGCAGCCCCAGGCTTTTAACCCCAGAGCTATTTGTTGATGTTTGCAGGTCACATGATGTGAACTTTAATTTGCAATGTTCACAAATTAAAGTTTATTCTTTAAAGTTTGCAGGTTACATGACCTGCAAGTAAGGCTGTCCAACAGATCAATCTGCGGGTTATTTTCCCATTTCTCCATGCTCAACAACCATTCTCACTGTACACCTAACCTTTCCATCAAATAGAGCCAGTATTTCACTGTCAGAATCTGTTTTTTAATATTTTATTGTAAAGCTAATTGTACAGTTATAATGGTTTTAGACCATGGGAAAGATCCAGGATCTGGACTCATAGACAGCCCTACCTGCAAGCATCAACAAACAGCCCCAGGGTTAAAAGCCTGGGGCTGCATCCACTTTCCACACCCATCTGGGCCTCCCACAGGCCCGGAAAAATTATAATAAATATTTTAAAAATAGAATAGTATTTATTAGCTAGTATACTCAGAAATAGAACACACAAGCTGGCAGCCCATTTATAGGGCCACTGGCTTCATAAAAGTTCAAAAAAAAATCAGAAAAATACTACCAGCTTACCCATGGATTACCCAAGGGTATGGTGGGTTTAAGATCATCAACCCATGTGTACCCTTACCTGTAACCCCCACAGGTTACCCATACCCATGCAGAACCCTATGGCTGTGTGGATGTCATTGGCAAAAGGACATTTACACTGGCACAACCTTGTTAAGAGAGAATGGGAGGACCTAAAATAGATGATTGACATCTCTAAAGACATGCCTCCTGTTGCAGAGAAGAAACATCTGCAGGGAGAAAGCAGGAGACCAAAGCCTGCATGGCTTAATATCAGCACATGAGCAACATCACATAGCTGCATATCCATTGCTTCATCTGTACAACTCATTACCAACAAGCATCAAGTAGGACAGAGAAATGCTTGCAATGTCCATGATGTGGCCTGAATAATGTTGATCCACATGGAACCATACAGCTCAGTGGGGAGCTTCAACTTCATCACAAGCTATGAGGAAATAGGACTTGATCACTCTGGTGGTGTTCTTGCTTTTAGTCCTGTATAAAGTCTCAGTCAATGCCTTCCTGTATGGCAGCATTCTTGGGCAGGTTCACTTTGGGGGCAAGGTTGGTGATTTTTTGACCTGTTTTGACCTGGACAGTGGATATCATAATTTGGCCTAACCTGAGTTGGGGTCAGCATCTCAAGAGAAAACATTCTGTGTATTCTTTTGCCACCAGTCTGCATGGGAGCTTGACCTTGTATGGTTTTCCTTCAAGCTAGACCACTAATTTGGAAGCATCTTTCAAAACCAACTTTATGAGTATGTGAAGCTCCACAACATGTACATGCACACATATCCTCTTGTATAACAGCCCCATAGGTTGTCAGTGTGAGTGTCAGATTGCATGCTCAGAACCTCTTTGTAACACTCAGATACTAGTACAGTAGTAATGATCGTGTTGTACATCTCAGTGGTTTCAGTGTAGCCCTGAGCTGCAAGGTCTGAATACAAGTTATCCAACAATGCCCTCCATCAAAGGAGCATTGAATATGTTCACAACCTAGGCAATGTTAGAGATCAGAAACAGGAAAGTTGAGATGAGTGAGGGATACATTGGTCATGCGACCAACATGTCTCCATGAGTCCACATAGATACTTATGACAATATTAATGTCCTTAGTTGGCCACAGAGCCAGGGACCAAATATAATTATGTAGACATGGATATCTGCCAAAAAAAACCATGCATGCCATGAACCAGACCTGCATCCAGGCCTTATCCATGGGAAACATATATTTAAATCTGCAGATGAGATACCCACAGGGGTCCCACAGATGGATTTGCAAAAAACCTGTGGGTGATCCACACTCATGACACATGTCATGCCTTATGGACCTGTCATGGTGTATTGAACCCTATCCCTGTCATCACTCCCTCACTGCCACCTCCCTTCATAAAGCCACTGTTGCAGCCACCATAAATGCTCAAGCAAGATCAAAATTTTATCTCATTACCAGTACACCATTTCATTACTGCGTATATTGATGCATCTTCATGCCACTTTTTGGTTTCTAGTGTTTAATATGTGTGTTGACATCATATAAAGTATACTGTGGTGTCCACTTGATAGACTGACACTCTATCATCATAGTCCAGCCATCCCCAAATCTGCACCCTGTCTTCAACTTTTCTCACACCACCTCCCCTCATTGGCACTAACTACTCCATGTCAGCTCTCATTTCTCATGCATTGGTGTAGTCACTCCTTTACCTTAAGCATGCTGTCTCATAAGGTGAGTTCACCTGTCTAGCTTTGTAATTTTCATTCACCCTACTTACAGCTGTTTTGCTTATGTAAGGTGGAGTCAAAATTTGACTCCAAATATTTGAACTGAAAGAATGTGCTGTAGCACACCAACAAGAATGAATTAAAGCCTGAAAATTGGTAATATTCAAGTAATATATGTTAGCTACAAGTGCACATATAAATCGAAACATATAAATATTTGTAAATATGCTATAAATGTGTTATTTAGCTCTGGTACATACATTTTGAATTAATATTGGGGCCAAACATTTTTAGATTAGTGATATACAAGTAAACTAAATATTTGAAGATGTTTCCCCTCTATAACTCCCTCCCTGGGTGAGGGGTAAGAGTGTCTAAGCTCTCCTCTGTGTATGACACTCTCCCTTCATCTATTCAGACATTTTTAGGAAGGAATAATTTCAGAAAAATTAATATACATATATATCTCCAATATAAGTGTGTTTGGGCTTTTATTGAAGAATATTTGAGGCACCAGAGCTAAATAACACATTTATAGCATATTTACAAATACATATTTATCTGTTTCAATTTATACATGCAGTTGTGGATAAGTCTATTCAGAAACCCAGGGTTTCTCCCATCAATCCAACTTTGCTGAACTTCATGCAACTTAATTCAAAAGTTCAAAAAGGGTCGTTTTGAATATATCGCTGTGATTGATCAACCCTCTAAGTAATTTTAAGCCTGATAATACCATTGTTTGGTTTTTGCAAGCCCACTCCACTCCAGACCGCACAACACACCTCAGAGAACTGGGGGTGAGGCAAAGTGTGGGGGTGTGGATGCAGGTAGAGGAGGAGTGTGCTGCACCATGAGCACATTTGAGACCCTCAGCCGCAGCCTCGGTGTGCCTCCCATTCTGCAAGAGCATCATGAGCCATGTCATCCAATGACATGCTTTGCCCAAGGACCGAGGCTCCACATGCCCTGACAAATTTCAACTTTCACACTTAAGATAAGTTCTGAAAAAAGAATTGTAAATATATCTGGGTAAATATGACATGGCAGCATTTACCCCCCAATCCCCACATCCTCCCTGCCTGCCGGCCGTATTGAGATGGGTCTGGTGCTCCGGTCTACAATGATGTTGCCATCAAGGATGTGCTGTCTTGCTGTTTGGTCCAACCAGCTGGTGCCTGAACTCGGGCTGCATCTTCAAATTTTTCTTATCAAGAAACCCGGGTTTCTGAACAAGCATTTGCAGAAACCCTGGGTTTCTTTTCTCACGGGGGGTTTCTGAATAGACTTATCCTGCAGTTGTACTAACATATATTACTTAAATATTACCAATTTTCAGGCTTAATTCTTTCTTGTTGGTGTGCTACACAGTCTTTCTGTTCTAATATTCAGAGTCAAATTTTGACTCTGCCTTACATAAGCAAAACAGCTGTAACTTGAATCCTCACAGGTCGTTTTGGTGTCATTGAGCTTTGTATCATCTGTGAGTATGATATTTATTGTTGTTTCTGCTTTAGACTGACCTTAAGGTTATCCAGACATTTCCTTCAAGGCCAAGCTCATCCACAACTCCTCACCTCCTCTACCCCCTCTCTGATGCCAGCTCTTCAACATCAACTTCCTTTGTCGTCAACCACAATCCCCAAGTCCATGGCACATGCCTGAATGGATCCACACAAGAGTCTAACAGTAGTGTTTTGTTCTGTGGTGTTGGCACTGATGGGTAATGGTGTCTCTGCACTTGGGTTATGGCTAGATGTGATGTTGGTGGTGCATGCAGGTGCACACCAGGTCACTCATATCTCCCACCATGGCACAACAATGCCTGGTCTGGCTTCTCTTCTGAGCCCTGGCTCACATTCCACTGGTCTGCCAGACCATCACTGTCCACATTCAGTGACAGATGGCAGTGGGGCAGTGGTCTCAAGAGGCAAAGATGGTGATCATCTATAATTTCCATATTTGGTGATTTCAGTCTAGCACCATCCAATGATTGGTGCTGGATGATGTAGTACAAGGACATCATGTCTGCCTACTATGTCACTTACCTCTGAGGCCCTAGTCCAATACATGATGTATTAGATGTACACAGTGTCCTGCAAATACATCATCCTAACCATTTGATGCAGCACTAGACCAAATATGGAAGTTATAGTTGGATAATGATATCTGCTAATTATGTCATTTTCAATGCTAGATATCAAGGAAAATGCAAGTGTGATATTGAGCATTGAAAATGAAAATGGGGGTGTGACACTGAAAATAGATGAGAAAATAACATACATAGTGTGAAGAGAAACCAAACAGTTCCCACAAACCTCTGTAAGCCAGGCCATACCTTGACAACTGCAATTTAGTCAAGGTTCACAGTATATAATTGATGACAACATGTCAAAGTGAATAAAATGTTTGCGATACTTGTGTGATGAAGGTAAAGAGAACAATGATTATGTAATTTAATGGTGGTGTTGCTGTCAGCTATTTCCAGCTACTCTGACTCACCACAATTTCTCACACTGCCTGTCCACATTTCTCATATTGTGGGGCTGTATGGCTCATGCCTGCATCCTCAATGTGCTTAAATTTATTGTTCTTCATATTAATAGCAACAAAGATAAGGAAGAATAGTGAGCATTGAGCACTAACAAAGGTTTGTTTCTGCCTGGGAATCATACATGCCATGCACAAGCATTGGCCCACACCCAGCTAGTCAACCTGCATGCTTCTTCCCAAAATCCAAAAACCTGTCATAGAGCTCTTCATTGCCTTCCTTGACATTCTCCAGAAGAATGTGTTTGAGACTGCAGGAGGTACATTGGGCTAGGATGGTGGTAGCAGCTGTGGTTGAGAGATATAAAACTGTCATGCTTTGATTCTTTGAAGCAGATGACTGGTGTGGAGCTGTCTGTGGTCTTTCTCAAGAGTGTTGGGCTCAAGCATTGGGTCCACTCAAGCATTGGGTTAACTTGCATGCAGTAGATGATGGCAGCAAAAAAGTGAGTTTAATTAGTGTATCCTAATATTAGCATATGGACATGTTGTGATGCTATGGGGGTGTTGTGGTACAGTGTGCTTGTGGGCGCGTATGATTGTGTGGGTGATTTGGGTCAGTGTTCCATGGACCAAGTCCCAGCGGCCAGGTCTTTCTACAGTGTGTATCACCTTTTTCCATCAACTCCACCCAGAACTTTTAAGCCATTATCCAGGCCCAATAATGAAATTCTACTAAGTAAAGTGGCCAAAAGATGTGTGGGCACCAATTTCTGAAATTATGCGCCTACTGCCAATTTTTGATGGGATCCCAAAATATTATTTTGGGCTCAAATCAAGCTCTGGTGGTTATGTAACACAGTCAAATTTTAAGCTGACCTTCTTGAAGCCTTTCCCTGCACCTGTGCTTCATCAATAGAGATGTTCTGGGGTTGGGGAAAACACAGTGAGTTTTACCTATATGACTTGTTTAGAGTATTGTGCTGCCTCTGATGCTAAATTCACCACTGACCAGTGCCTCAGATCCTCTATCCAGCCTCCCTGACTTTAATATGCAAGTTTTTCCACAAAATGTGGTGTTATATGGACACATATCGGTGCACTTTAATTGTCAGGAACAAAAAAACATGCTCAGAGTGGCTTACAGGAAAGGACTAAATGTGCAACAGGCTACATTTGCTGTCAAGATCTACAAATTGCACAGAAGAGTTGGGGCACTGGATGAGGTTCTCAAGGAGATAGAGAAGCATGAGCGACAATCTAAGGGTACCTTGGTGGTTCCCCAATGTTCCCACACCCTTGGGAACATGTTACAATGATATTTTCCAAATAGGCACCCAAAGTGTCAAATTTGGCTGAGATATTTCTCATATATTGGAATTTCAGGGGGCCACTCAAGCCATTGTTTACTACTACTTAATCTACATCTACTTTACTATTATAACTTGGTTTTAGTGAAATTTTCAAGGCTCTGATAGACTTTCAATGTTGAAGGTAGCAGAGTTGCTGGAAAAAGGTGATACACACTGTAGCCTCTATAGGGATTTTCGGGGTCCCCTGGAGATTGAGCGGAGCTTCAAGGCATCGGCAACTGCTCTAGAAGTCACGAGGACGGTCCTGAGTCTGGGTTCTTCTCCCGCCTTTTGTTTGCTAAAACGAAATCTAGTTGTTATAAATCCCATTCCAAACAATTCCCATAACAAATGAGAGAAGCCGAGACAACGGATACCATAGCGAAAAATGAGAAAGTACTGCAGCACTAGGACGTTCATGTGAACATACTAGCGTAAACATCTCACCTGCCAATTACAGGTCTGAATAAAAAATACAATTAAGGGTCAAGTAAGTGCAGTCAGAAATTTCAGGACAGCAGGTCATCCAGAAAGTGTTCCATGTCTTCTTTGCTGTGGGGTTTTGTAGCATCGTCATTCAGTTCAGTGTCATTTGTGTCCGGATTCGCAGGCGTGTAGACGTGACGCGAGTCTTCCGCCCTAGCAGGAGTTCCTAGAAAGAAATACCATGGAAAACGTTAATAGGGACTCCCATAAGTAATTGCAAGGTTACGGGTGTCGCGGCGCCTTGGGGACGATCTCGTACCAGAAACAAGGCGTGGTTGATTCTTCCGAAAACGAGACTTGAGATCTATCATTGTAAATAAGTTAAAATAAGAAGAGGAAATATTCCTATAAACGTGCCCCAAACGGCTTCCGCTGCTTCTTTCTCTCGCTTCAGTTCATCCATAGAGCTATCCCAGTTGATGATCTTAGTCTTATTCTTACGCATGTTTGGGGTGCAGGCGAAATGGGAGTTGGAGAGCGAACGATCGATGCCGTCGTTTTCATCTAATTCGACAGAGTGCTTTCGATCTTCTTGATCAGTGAGACGCTGTTTGGCCAAAAAAGTCGATAGGTCGACCTCTGGTTCTGACTCTTGGTCTTCTGGTAAAGCGTGACAATGGTATTATTTAACATAACAGTAACAGCATTGACTTACGGTGTAAATCTACTTGTGGTTCTTCATATCGATCTGCGTTCGTCCCAAGTTGTCGCTTGGCGTACTTGTTGCCCAGAGCATGTCTCTCGTCTTCGTCGTCTTCACTGCCGCTCTTATCGTTCCGCTCTTCCGATTCCAATACAAGCCTCTTTCCGAACTCGGCAGAGCGACCCGTACCCCTTCGTCCACGAGCACGCAGGTATTTGCCTAAACCGCCTCGTCCTCGACTGGGACGCGTTGGTTCTGTTGACATCGCGGAAGCAAAATGACAGAACATGTCCACCACAAACTACGGGCTGAAGCGCTGAGGCTCCGGACGTCTTTGACGTCGTCGATGATCATGAATGATATGTCAGGTCTACTTGCCCTCTATAACTTACTCTCTCAGGCCTCCACCCTCCCTTGCTCAGATGGAACACGTGCTTTTTTGTCTTTACTCACTTCTGAAGATGACAGATTTTCTGTTGCTATTGATGGATTCATCCCAACTTTACAAAACCAAAACATCCAGGTGTGTAGCTGTGCATCTCAGATATCGTGCGTCTATATTGCTATGGCCAATAACACAATTGCCGTAGATACCCCAGCGCATACTCGCTGCATATGTTCTTAATGCACTGAACGCTTCTCATAACTGCCCGCACCCATTTCACGATCAGCTCCTCAACATTTTTGAGTCTGAACGAAATTTTGCAATCGCAACATCGAGTGTCAAACAGTCTCTTGTCGGATCGTCTTGCTTGCTAAATGAAGGTGGCAAAATGCAAGTTGAGAATGAGCAGCTTGTCTGGGTACTTTGGAAGATTTTGAACAGAGAAAGTGATGATGTGAGTTAATCTTGAGAGATATGGGTGTAAACATAATATCCCGTCATTCGCAACAGCTTGCTACCTACTCTCCTGACATTTTGTCCCGCATTACCATCCCAGAGCATCTCAAACCTGCACAGTTGGTAGTTCATGCAGGCTCTGGGCACGACAACGATATCCACAGCAACAGCTTATATCCGTCACGCACAGACTTCGCTAGTCCCCTAAATTCTATCAGACCAACGTGTCGACCCCCCAAAAATTTCGCACCTGTATCTCAAACAGCATATTCGTCATTAACCCCACCATCGATACACACCTCCGCTTACTTCGCACGAAACATCACGTCTTTCAGCTCTGCTTTCTCCCCTTTCGATGACATATCCTCCGACCCTCGTAGTTCACTTTTTTCAAACACTTCAAAGCGTCGGCCAAATGAAGCGCGCAGTTCAATGCAAGACGATTCTATCCCAAATCGGGTACTTGGAGCCCAATGTC
Source organism: Ramaria rubella (assembly GCA_015039355.1). NCBI lineage: Eukaryota > Fungi > Basidiomycota > Agaricomycetes > Gomphales > Gomphaceae > Ramaria > Ramaria rubella. The sequence goes on from MU134332.1 coordinate 203,917, forward strand.
GGTATCCGCCATCCCCAGAATTACCTGGAATTGCCCATGAAGGCACTCATTCTACCGCTTCATCTGTTTCAACACATTCAGGAAGATTTGATTTCGTGCGCGACGCTGCTGGATCGCCTCATCAGCTGCGTGTCGCTACGGAGGATCAGCGCCAGCAGACGTTGCTGCGGGCCTTGTACGAGCAGCTTCACCCGCAGAGCGAGCGGTGGTACTCGCAAGGTAGTGTTTCAATCACTGATAACCGTTTGAGCCCGAACATGGACACCCGCGCTAGCCCTCGGGAACCCAGCTGGGCTGAACGCCAAGCGCGACTTCCGATACTTACCGGACTTGGCACGTCAGCCCAACTAGACACCCCGCAATGTCTACAGAATCACCATTGTAGTAACTACGGCACGACCTTGACACACGCCCGTTTCTCTCCTTCTATCCAACCCCACACACTGGCTGATGTGAAATTACGACCGATTTCCATACCCAGTTCCCCACACAAGGTACCGCCGAATTGTATCACAGCGTCTCTTGCTCTTGCTCCTTCTGTGACATGCAGGACAGCTTCTAACAAAGGAGGTGCGTCAGGTCAGGAGGCGCATCTGGGTGGAATACTTCAACACGAGACGCAAGTGCAGCTGAATGGTATCTCCCAACAATCGCATAAGCTCCCTTTCCCACACCTGAAAATAAAAAGTGACTCGAGTGTTTCGCAGTCGACTCGATCTCCTGGGGTCATCGGCTCGGGGAGGCCTTCTGCCCCTGCGCCGAAGAGCAATGTCTCCGCCGAAAATCAGGCTGTAGGATCGCGGTGGTCACATATTGTGGGAAATGGAAGGTTAAGTTTTCCTGCGGCCGTCATAAACGACACGCCAAAGGTTCAACCGCATGCCATGATTGAAAATAAGGACGTAATGTCGTTCTCCGCGTTACCCTTGCGAAACGCCGGAGAAGAGACCAAATACAAAAGTGAGTTTGGAGCCATCGGTCCACCTAAAAATCAATGTGATGGTCTAAATGTAGAGGGGTCAGCGGATCTTCTCGGACAAGTCATGAAGTTGAGCCCTGGAGGTACCGTGCAACTGCAGGTACCCGCAGGCCAGACTAACGACGCACTGTTTGGACCTACTACAAGAACCTCTGACTCGATGCGGCTTCGGTCACAGGATATAGCTGACCTCAAGATCCCGCCCTCGCCGCGTTCCGCGTCCCAATCTCAACCGTTCTTACAACCATCTTTTCAAGATTTCCCTACTTCTCATTTACCGCTTGTCGTTGACTCTGAACTCAAGAATGAAGCCACCCTCGTTTCATCACCTCATGCCTTTTCGACCTTACCATCGTCATCGTCACTATCTGCTAGATACACGCAACTCAAACCATACACTAATCACTCCCCCCCAGGTCTTCCATCAGGGGGTACTCGACACGAGAGTACCTTAGAAGAACAAATTAATGAGAAGGATCGAGATGCGCTATCCCGCGCGGTCCTTCTATTTCTCAACGCCCGGGAGCGTGTACTAACTCTATCGGAACAGCGCGTAAGTCTGGTTTTGGCGCACCATCTGTTTCCGACCTTTCTCACACCACCTCAGACACTGCAACCTTACCTACATATGTTAACAGAGCCTGTCTCACTCTTGCCTCCAGAGGATCTTCCATCCCTTGTTGCGAAGAACCCGGATGTTGCCGCAAAGCTTCTCGTTCATCTTCTAAACAGAAAAGACGAAAATGCAGTAAATATTGAACGAGTTCTCAGCGGTATGAACCAAGCGGACCTATCTCGGCTGAACAGCGGGCCTCAGAAAGCAAGCATCTCGAGGGACACCATGGACGCCATTCAAGCTATGGTCAATTTTGTCAGCTCTTGTGGGGTAACCTCATATGCGTCCGCTCCGAACGAAGTGTCAACTTTCGGGGGGCGTGAAGCGCAAGAAAGTTACCTGAACGCCTTAAGAAGCCTTCCACCAACAACACAGTCATTCAACGTGATCGCTAAACTTCTTCGCCCTACCGCTGTGCCGTCATCACAAAGAGAAGAGTCACCGGAGTTCGAGGTAGCAAAATTGATCAGGATAGAGGTGCTTGGTGGGTTTGTAAGTGGAAGTGTGCAATGGATCGAGCAGGCGGAGCAGGAAGAGAAGAAGGGCGACGTGCATGACGATCGTGTGGCCGTTGCCACATCAAGTGTACGCCATCATTCTAATATTCTAACCTACCACCAATGCCGACTTGCTTGCAGCTTTGTAGATTTTATTCATCATTGCTCAAGCACCGCTTCGTTTCAGCCGCTTCGGAAGCCGATACAACAGAGATCATGACTTTTGCGCTACAGTTCTCAAGGTTCGAGGAGGCGAGGAGTCTGTACAGCACGCTGGCTGCTGCGAGGGCCTAGTCAGCCAACTAGAGTGACATTTCAAATTCTGGTTTTTTTTTTTTGGTTTTGGATGTCATCGCTGTTTCCCTATGCCTTTCTTGCCTGTACCTGTGATCTTCATAAAAAACATAGTGATAATGTGAACCGAACCTGCCCACTGCCAGCGATTAGCCCGACCGCAAGTTTCCTCTGATTCCTCATGCTCCGACGATACATAGCTGGTACATGAATTAGTGTCCAGGGATGAGCGCGCGCGTGTGTGTGTGAGAGAGAATAGTCATCGACGTTCGACTGCATGAGACGCCGCCAAAGATGGGAAAGGCTGTGATACCAGCCCAGTGAAAACAGCCATAGATGGCCAGACATAGATGCTCTCGGCTAGAAAAGGCTCCATCAGCACATTCGCCAACGGCACTGTTTTGACACTGACCGATCCGCTGGGGAACGACTTTCTTGCCAAGAGATCATTTGTCGACAGGCATAACAAGATAGATGATCTACATAGTGTCCGAAATCGAGCTAGGATAGCCAATCACGCTGAGTAGAGTTTCAGCCACTAGACACTAATGCCTTCGGCGATAGCTACGTCCAGGGGCCTTATGGACCACAGAGCTTTTAGTATGTGCCTCGTAATCTAGAAATAACAAGAGTATGCTTTGAGATGTTGTCCTGGAGCAATAAACAGAAACCTGAGATATCCACAGCAGATAGCTTCCCACTAGAGGCTCCCCCTCATCCGGCAGGGCGATGGATGCTAGTGGGTTTATCAAAAAGATATGGTCATAATCCATGTGATATGACCTCTGTCATAGAGACATACCCCATATTCGTAGAATATTGACATGAGAAAAAAATAGTACTCCAAAAATGAAGACAGAGGACGTCGGAATAGACTTACCTTGCATGATGAAAGAGCCTGCCGTCCTGGGTCGCAAACGTAGGACCATGAGGTATCTCAGGCAGCCTAATTTCGTTTATTAGGGTTAGCAAAGGTCATTTCTCATCATTTCATCGGCGAGCAATAAACAAAAGTATTGATCAAATCACGAACAAACTTTACATATGTAGTAACTTCCCACGTTGAAATGTTGAGGTAAAAGCTAAATGTTCCAACTGTAATGATAGGCAAACATACAATGTGTGAGAACACATATACATCACAAAACGACAGACATACTATTCTATGATGCAAGGCAGACAAATCTAGGGGAGATCACGTGACAGCTCATTCGGCCGCATTGCTCAGGCTTGAGCTGCGACTGCTTTGACGACAATCACGACCCACGATGACACAGGGATTCGTCCCGCCTTTTGGCACCCGCACTGCCCATCTAAGGGGGAAGACCCTGCAACTCAGAGCGCCATACTCAACCCCTTCTGAATTCGTTCTCAGACGTGCCTTAGGCAGCGGCGAGGAGTCCTCAACAACCTCGTCCTCGAGTGCACTTTCGTTTGGGACGTTATTCCCGACCCATAATTCATCTTCCAACGAAGGGGAAAGACATGGTATCTCTCAAGTGAGTTTCCGGGCCACATATTGCCTACCGGATGTTCATGTTCATCTCCAATTGTTGCGCAGACTGTGTTGGAATGGGTTTTTGCGGTCATAGCACTTGGATTACTGACCATTCTCGTAATATGGAGGTGAGTGAACTGTTCACCATATGACATACATAATACTGTGTGTAAATTTGAATTCTTTTCGGGTTAGATGTGTGTGCATGAAGCGCCGTAACCATCCCAGTCCAGCATCCTACGCACTTCCCTTTTCTCGTGGACATGGTCGCCTCCCTGTCTCATATTCACGTTCTTGGCCACAGCCCTTGCAGCAACCGCAACTCGCACACATCCGCAGCTCGGAATTTTTTGTCGGCTCATTTGACAGTCGGGCCCATAGTTTGGTTCTTTCGCCCTCTTTCCTACACACGGGTCTTATGCCGCTTGTTGATGGACAAGGTGTGCAGATTAATAGCCCCGGCACGGATGAAGGCCGGACGCGAACGCGAAGAGTTAGGGGGTTAGATGTCGATGAGGGAGGTCGGAGAGGCGGGGGGACAGGAAGCGAGAATGAAGACAATGGACCTGGGGACGAACTCCCCGCGTATGAAATAAGAAAGGGGCCTCCCGGGTACCATACAGTAGCCAGCGGTAATGTCTCATCTCCCGACATTGTGGCGGTAGGTCTCCCTGCACGGACTTCGGAGCAAGATGTTACACGGGAAACGCTTGATGCGCATTCTCAGAATGGGAGAGAAGCATCCGGATGCGAGCCTAGGAGCTCGTCACCACCTCAATGGAATCCATCCCTGAACCATTAACATCTTGATCTTGTAAGTCTCGAAGTACAGCTTATTCTCCATTTGAATGGCGTTCATTTACACGAACAGGTTTTAATTCCAATACGTTGACAGCAGCATACTATGAATGGCTCTCCTTCTCTCGCTTTCTCTCATTTTTTTCGCATTACAAACGGACCCTCTTATTTTGTTGTAACCCCGGGCTTGTTGTGACTTAGTACAGGATGACGTACGGTTGTTATCTGGCACAAGTTGCTTCACATGTGAACTTCGGTGCAAGATGTGATAACCATTCTTGTTATGTTTGTTGTATCCTGCTTTATATCAGTGTCACTTCACCCCGACGTATACCGAAGCTTTACATGATCCGTACAAAACAGAACAACTTTGCGTGTACTCGACGGGATTGAAGTCTTAGGTCTAAGGGGAGGGTGATAATACAATTTGTTTGCTTTTATACAATCAAGAGTAGCTATTGCGTAGTTACCATTTGTCTCGTGCACATACTTAACATAGACCTTTAATCTAGCAAAATTAATTGCAGGGCATCCGCACTTTTCTAGTACCAAAGCGAGGTTTGATCTGGGTTATATTGCCCCATTACGTCTGTCATGTGGTATGCATATGGCACGGTGTTACCATACCCAGGCCAAGTCGCTGGCTGACGGTTGTACACGGTCGCCGCTTCGGCGGACCCCTGTCGCTGAGCAGGATCCTGGGAGGGCTTATTTGATCGGCAAGCCTTCTGATGACTGTCACGGTGGTCCTTCCTTGCGAACAGAGATGGGCTGAGCAAGATGAAAAATGCCCATAAGCACAGGCCAATGTAAGGAAGCGTCTGCATGCTCACCACCGTCCACAAGGGTGTATTTTCCCATTGGTCTTGCTATCGCGATGCCGTTGTGCGCTATCTTTGCTACAGAATTCTTCTCGACTTGAAGGAGGGCCGATTAGAACGAGTGGCAGAAAGGGAATGCAGGCGTACCATGTAAGACATATAAATAATTTTTCGTGGCCAAGATGTTTTGCTTGTATGTGTGTCTGTGCTGCGTCCTTCCGTTGAATCTCCTTGTTGCAGCCAGGGAACAAACATTTGAAGGCTCGCTTTCCGTCTTTCTGAGTGCAGGCCTTTAGATATTTGTTCACAGTTTCTTCTGCCGCCGCGGGAAGTCGTTGGTATATATGACTATTATCGGGGGGCGGCGCAGCAAAGGAAGACGAGCTGGGGGTGGCGTGAGCGAGGGACATGTTCAGTGAGTGAGAAGGGCGAAATGGATGTAAAACTTTGAAAGGAGTAATCTTCACTGGGTTTTTGACGAAACGGCGAGTCAGGAAATCCTGCCAAGAATTTATCCGACAAGTGCCACACATATTCAGAGGGTCGGGGACCAGGTGTGCGCCGAGATCCGCGGCCGAGTGGTTTTGGGTGACGACCCAACGGCGGCCGCTCAGTGCACGGTACATGGTAAATCTGTTGCAAGGTATAAAAGCCGGTTCAAATCCTGATCATCGACCTAAGTACGCATAGAAAATTGCCTTTGAAGCTCCATCTCTCTCCGTGGCGATCTGATGAATGGTAATGAGCTCATGGTTTTGATACAGTCGGTTCCTCCGTTATCTTAAAGATTCAGATCGACAAACACAGGTGCAGTGGCGGTATATGGATCTGTTTGATTCTGTCTTATTAGCTTTTATTGATCCCAGATCACACTAAAAGTGGAGTTTGCGTGAAAAGCGGATGCATATAATATCAAGTGATGTAAGTAACATTCGACACAAGGATGATTAGTATTCTAAAATTAAATAATTTAACCAATTATAATTATTAATTATTCTACCCCAACCTTAGGTACCCCTGATTGGCAGTGTCCGAATCCGACGAGCTCGAGTACCTATACAGCTACGCGACACATCTTATCGACATTATATTCACTGGCATTCATCTCGTGAACGAAGCAACAGGTATGTATTATAAACTCTCAACAACATTCGGTCCTGGGAACTTAGGGTAAGGGTAGATATCACCCATGTTTGGAACCTATGTACTTGCTAAGTATCCGGAGGCGGGGATGACGGGGAGATGGAGTGATCGGGATTTTCTGGTATATTCAGGTTCAGACTTTTGCAGAAGTGTTAGACACAGTATATAGAGCGGGATACCATGTGATACCACATGGTTTTTCCCAATTTCGTAGATCACGTTGAACGTTCTGTGCCACCTGTTGGTATGGAAGTTACAAGTACCTCCGTCGAAGTGGGACGGAGGTCGTTATCCCCTTGGGGACTTTGCCTTGTATACATACACCGGAGCATTTAAAAGATATGTCAATGGGATTCATTATTGTTCATGAGACGTGCTTCATTTGACAAACATCATGATCGTCATGACAACCGCGAGCCTGTTTGAACCTTGAAGCCTTCGGAATCACCCTGATTACCCAACAGCCCCAAGTCTTGACGTTTACTTTGCATTTTCCACGCTCCGTCTATATTAAGCGGTGCACGTGGGTAGCTGCAGGGAGGTTCGATATTAAGTCCTAGAACAGTGACAGATAATTACTATCGGCTGTGGAGAGAACCATGCAGGGGAGCCCAGGGGAGCTGGATAAGTTGAGCATGAGGAGATGTCACGGGCTCAAGTGCCTGTTTCACAATGGGAAAGGTCTTCCTTGGAGAAGTCCCTTGTGGACGCGACGTGTCACGGTCTAGTTTGCCATGATGCCGTGTCTTCTCAATCAAACTCCGCCATCATATTGACCCCAGACGGTGGCCGGTCATTCCAGAATTTTCTAAACAGAGTCATACTCTTGTTAAGCACACAGTATAGTATTTTTAAGTAAAAACATTGGCTGAGATTCGCAGAACAAAGAAGATATGAAAGCTGTGACCCTATCCTGTACCGCTGTGCACCGTGCAATTCACAAGCATCGAATTTCCAGGATGTGAAAACCAGTTTCAAATCACATTTGCATCAGAAATTACTCCCCCCCCACATTCGCGCTCCAACGAGGTATTTTTACGCTACGCCGTGAGTCTGTGCGTTCAAACTTTTATCTCTAGATAATGCAAGAATGTTGCCAGTAAATCCATGTACGTGTTCCCTCCATCGTCACCCTATCTCCTCCTCAAAACCCCACGTGTATCGATCCTTCACCCATTTTTGTTCAGGGCCGCAAACACAACGCAGTTAAAGGATGTCAAAGGCTTATCAGTTATTGGTGGTATATGGGATGTAGCGTTGTGCTTTAGTGAGCAGACTTTTGGGTTATAGAAAGAAACGTATAGCTGCGCACCTAAGGTAATATATCGTGGCAGAAATATACGGCACTGGCGGACCACCGCACAATAGAGTAGCATTGAGGAATGAGTCCGGGTTCATTGGACGAACTAAGTCGTACCTCGTGCGATTTGTGTATGAGCCTATGCGAAATGCACATCTTCTCATGTACTATAGATAATCTTTGAGGGCGTATGTTTAGCGACTGGAGGAAGAGAAAGGGAGCATTGTCAAGCACGACTACCAATTCCAAAATCGCCTGGAATTACCATCGTACGCACTGGAACTTTTACCCTTTTTGGTGGCGAGGTGACTTTTTGCTGCATCGTCAGGCCCAAACTTTTCCAAGCTGGAGTGATATATAATCGTTAATTTCAGGCCCACTACGACCACGACAAGAATCTCACCATGCCACGTACTGAAAGAGCTTGGTACGACCAAAGTGCTTTTGAGCGTGGAGGCGTGCGTTGTCCTTGGACTCGTGAACTTCAGGCTGGTGCGTGCACGGCCCGGGTACAAGCGCATTTGAACGCCCTGCTGCGGTCGCGTATAAATCGCACGAAGGCGTCCGAGATGGTGTGCCTATCTGCTGTTCCGATGAGAGATACGCACGTGTGTTGATGGTGGTGGAGCGCAGAATCTGGCACGTGAGGAGAGCACTGCAGTTGAGCTGAGGCAGTCTGAAACAAGGGAGTGAGAGGAACGGTATTTTGAGGGGAGAGCGACAAGGTGTAGAGGGGGCTGGTCTTTGGCAGTGAGAAGGTGGTGCGCGTCAAATGTTAAGCCGTACAATCATTGCCAGTATTACCATCGGTGCCGTCAAAAACCTAATAATCAATACCCCCTCGCGATCAGCTGGGGATGCCAATTGGAAATACGCATCGACGGGAACGAGGCCTCCTTGGACATGAGTAACTCCGAGATCGAGATCCCCGTACCAGCTGTTAGGCGGCTCCTTCCAAATTGAAGATGTCTCCACCACGCACTGATTCTCGACGATCCACGATCCACCCGGTTCTGCATATTCCTTTAATCACGATGTCGATGTCGCTGTCTTCGTATCCTCTAGACGTGGAACTGTGATACTGATACAGCGCTGGTACGGTTGATTGACTCCCCTGATGTCCCGTGGCAGGCTCAGCCTGGCCAGAGTCTCCGAAGTAACATCGAAGGAATGGGAAAGTTGGGTAAGGTTACATCCGGTCAGTAGAATCTTCTCGCACACCGCTGCAAGAGCCGTCTCGACATCTGAAGATCTGATAACGTTAACTTCGACCTCTGGACTGGCATCAGATATCGATACCAGTAGTTACCGTATACACTATTTCTACTACATATACAAGGTTATAGCTCAACATCGTTGAATTAGCATGGCGAATGTTCGAAATTGGGTGTCAGAATGGCCAACTTACAGGTTTCACTGAACCAAGTAACTTAAACTTCAATGGTACCTATCTCAAAAGATGTATAACGATATCGCATCAGCCATGTTTGGAAAGCGTCCTTTCTGGGACTCCCCGCACGTGTCTTCTTTACATAAGAAGCTGTCTTGTAGAAAGCTGGTCTAATAAATAAAAATATAGCATATTTCAAGGAGCACTCCGCATCATTGAGTTGGAAAACATACTTGTTTATCAAAAGTTTCACCATCTACTCGTGCCAGGAAGTTTCAAGACATCAATATAATTGATAGTATCGTGCAGCACAGGAATCTGCACGAGGTGCGTTGGGCGCTAATTTTATGCTCTTCTCATTCGACGATCGCTTCCGAGTCCGCTTTCACACCCGAGTCAAGTTAATTATAAGGGCTGTGGTTAAGCTTCAAACGTCAAGGTGAGTCACCTCCACTCCATTCCTCCCGCGGAACAGTATGTGTATATATACCTGTGTCAGACTCAAAGTGCTATAGGTAGATCTTTGCGGTGAGATTTTGTGGTGAGATCTTGCAATAAATTCCTAACCCTGCATCGCTCCTCTCTATCAGGCTCTACATCCGCACTAAGTCCGAGTGTAAACATTCAAATGCGTCCGAGGGACTGAAACCGGTCGGTCGAATTATCGGGCACTTGAAAGCAGCTCCGAGTCTGGCAACCCCCGAATGTTTCTAAGGTGATCTTTACCTACGTGCCATACCTATGACAGCCATTCATACACCATGATGGATTACAACAAATACATGACTCCTGACTAAAATCCCGTACTTTCCCTAATAAACCGGACCGACGCCAAGCTTGATGCATGATGAGCGACACGGTTATCCAGCACACAGCTGGTGTCAACTCTAATTTACTATACACTGATGCCCGCATAGAAAGTAACTGTGTTGCTGATAGATTGTAGACTGACAGTGTTGAGCACTCAGCAGCCTTAATGGCGTTCGGTCGCAAGATCAAGTGCATTCGTTCAACTCAGAGTATCGAAGATGTTTTCTTAGGTGGGAGATTCAAGTTGAAACTAATATAATGTGTTATCGACCCCTCTTGAGCCGACAGACTTCTAATTTAAATTTGGTTGATGCGCAAGTGCTTGGTTAAACACGAGTTTCCTAGGGAGCCTGAGGCCGCTGAGGAGGCCAGGGCATTCGTATGCCTTGAAAGCCATGCAGTAAATAGGTAAGTATCTACGGACAAATTTCACAGAACACACCTGAAACTCAGAGGCATTTCGCGGCTTGGCTTGTCCCTTGTGTAAAGAGACTCACCGGTCCCGCGGGTTTCTTCAATAAAATTGATGAGACTGGTCTTGGCCCAAGTCTAGTAGCATTGTGTCAGCCGCTCTCACTATCTAAGAATGCAAAGCTGTGTATATTTAAAATTGCTGTTACTGGTTTATAGGTACGTCCTAAGGGGTTTAGTCGGTCCCGCGACACCCGTATTTATCATCAAATGAAATAACCCTAATATTGATCTTTACGAATTTTTTTATCCATCTTGGGACGACGCCTATGTCAGACGTGATGTTCGTGTGTCTCTCCTCTGTGAGAGTCTGTCTCCGCGATGGCTATCTTTATAAATGAAAGCGAATATACATAGGACAAGAAGTCGAATTAAACACGACTGATAAAAGCTTCTCCAAGTCAATATTAGTTTTATCCCGTGCATTTTGTACATCACTAGAGGGGCTCCTTGTCATTCCATGCATTTTTTTTGATGAACGTCTCGATAATCCTTGCGGGCGAATTCCTTGTGACTGATGCGAAACGTCAGCAGCATAAACGCAGGCTTAGGATAAAAACGGAACGCACCAAATCCCACACGAGAATGCCTTGCTCTCTGTTGTGTCTCTATGTCGTTTTGCAGCATCCTCCGATGCAAATCTTTTCCTACTGTGAGGGAAATTGTCATTCAAAGAAATGTCAGCTCCGATGGAGACTCACCAACTTTCCACGACGCACTCAAATAACTTATCCGTCCCAAAATGCTTGTGCACGTGAACGCGGGCGTTGTCTTTTGACTTGAAAACTTCCCCCCGTGCGGCCTTGGGGCATCCCGGCCAGATGCATTGATATGCCCCGCGTTTGCTAGAAGGGCCGGTCGATGTCCCGGCGGAATATACGGGAGGTTTCACTGGAGCGAGGTAAGACTCAATTTTAGCCTGTGGAGTAGACGGGAGAGGAGCATAGTTGTGGACTTCTGGAGCTCCATATCCAGAAGAGGGAGATGGGTACTGCGAGGAAGAGATTTGGGGTGTGTAAGACACTTCACGGTCGCTATTGTGCCGAGGATCCATGAGCGCTTGGGATATTGATGTACTGGGTGAAGATGACTTGGGAGGTGGGAATCAAGGATGAACCTAACGAGCATTTGACGTAAAAGAGAATATAGCAACATACCGTGAAATCCATACTTTGTCGTCCAGCCGTATAGATCCTGGACGGGGCATCTGTAGGCCATTGATTACTCTGTCTAGATCGTAGGGCAACTGCTGCGTCGTATCCTTGACAAGTAAACAAAGGTTAAGGCTGGGGACATGTTAATACGGCTCAGCCTACCCATGTTCTGTTGCGAAGCTATATGCAACAGGACGGTGATAGAGAGAATGTAAGACTTGGAATTTCATGTGGCACGCCAATATTACCGTGAATGCTTTGGCCAACATACCCTCCACCGGCTTGAGGGTTATAACTGTTTTCAGTCAGCCATGTTCCACTGGGGCCATCATACCCTGTGTGTTGACGAGAACTTGAGCCCTGAGCATGGGATTGAGATGCAGCATATATGGACCATTGCGTTGTTGAGGTCCCGATACCATCCGAGTAGTAGCCAGCAGCTGTCATACGTTTACGTGCAACACGTCAGATCTTTCCAAAACAACAGGGAGTAGATGGCCAGCAACTCACGATATTCGTCTTCATCGCGCTCTTCATCTTCAGAGCACCTCATCCTTGCAACCTACTTACTTGCGCCCAATTCCTCACAGCTGCCGCGCGAAAGAAGAGCTGCTCAGGGACTTAAGAGATGTGAGTAGAGTTACGCACAAAGGGGCGATCAAAAATCGTTTCACGTCGAATTAGCGTGCAAGTCAAGCCTCACGGCGCCCTCGTGTCCCTGTGCAGGCGTAATTAGGTGTACCTTTGCCTCCTCATACTTGCGTCTTATATGCATGCCGAGTGTGTGTAGGGCAGAATTATCGACTGGTACCTCGGATAGAACTCTGCCAATGTAAGTGCGGATCACGGTCATACTGAAGTCGTTCTGGAGGTGGATATACCGTTAATAAACATGATTTGTGCACGGTTAGTTAAAGAACAAGGGCGCAGCATCGCGATCTATCCAGAGAGAAAGAACAATGCACGGTGAATTTTTGGTAAATGTGGCCATAATGCCGGTGTTTGTTGGAATTTGGCTTCGTGAGAGAAGATATGGACTGGCGCCATAAGAACTGGCGACAAGCATACTGCGCGCTCACGAAATGACCATTTCTGAACAAATGAATCTTGAGCATCACAGCAGCACAGAGCCATGACGATCCAGATATCAAGCACTCTTACGTGGCATAAATGCTTTGATAGAACTTCCCAAGTTTGTGAGGTGATCATCGAAGGCCAACGCGAGTGTTCCTTGACTACAGCCTGCATACATTCGTGCCCCTCTGGGTCCCTGTACTGCGTTCGGTTGCCTTGCACTCAATCAGGATATTACCGATTGGGCTTCATGGTTTTGTTCACAAACCAAAGCAAAGAGGTTACAGTTGAACTGCGCAGAGAGGCAATCTCGCCCCCTTTGATGTTAGAATAGGGAGACATATTGGAGGTGGGTGGTACGCTCAGCTGGGTGGCACCAAAACCCTGCGAGACCGCCGAAAAAGAACAATGGAGCCTGAGGAAAACCCCACTTCAAGTTCAGTTGACGGGTGGATCCACCCAGTGTCCAAGGTAAGATTCCTGCAGGTCAATTTTCCTTTTCTGGTGAAGTGCTCCATTGAAGGACTTGAGCAAAAAAGTGCGCGATGATCAAGTTCGAGAGGACTGCCATGTCTACTCCACTGAAAACCACATGCACCATAATGGGACGGGCCCGATCAGGGCCCGATCGTATAGGTACCGCACGTGGCCAAAACGTGGCGTAGTATGTCGTGACACTTGTCACGCATCACGCAGGGACATGCCAAGAAGCACATTACAACAGGTCCCCGCGGTACTCTCAGTTCTTAATGATTTAGAAGAGAAAAGGACCGCGCACAGCACACCAAGTGGTAAGCAGAAGCCTGAAGCATCGTAGTGATGTAGAGTCCCAATTTCCAATGTTCATACGCCATTTGAACTTTTTGGCTGACGTAGGTATGGGTTTCGGATTCGGGAGACGTACCTCTTTCAGGTCTTTTAACACGACAGCCTTCCGAAATCTTGAATAACCTGGGTCAGATACATCGTAACATCAAAGGAACTCTGAGTAAAGCACACACTGGTTAACCTCAACGCTTCAAAGAAAGCCGCGACCGTAATTGGACCAAGTCAGACCTACGAAGGGCTCAATGAGGAAATTTAGAACATTCAACTGCAGATTATGTCATGGTGTTTATCTGGAGGTTGAATCTTCAAGATGGGACCAGCTGAACTGCTCCGAGTCCGTAAATCTTTTGACACGGCTGCAACCTTGATTTGATGTAAACAGTCTTAGCTCGAGTTTCGGTTTAACGGGAACTCGCTTGCAACAAGGGGGTTATTCACGTACCGTTCTCAAACGGCTTCGATCCTCCTTGCACATAGGAGGGTCATGGTTATGCTTCTGCGATTCTTCAAGTTGCGTAATGCGATCCCTGAAGTCTTATCGGTTTATATCTGACCCGGGATTTGGAAGAACCGTGCCGACTAGAGCTTGTTATAAAGTCACGTCACGTGGTCATATTCTGAAAAAGGTCCCCAAACGCTGACTGGTGATGACAGAACAATTGTTGGTCCTCTTCAATGCATAATAGATTGACAAGCGCGCTATCTCTCCAAAGAAATCAGATTAGCAATGCACTATGATCAGCAACGCCAGGCTCATCCACGGATCGTTGGGGGCCATTTTTGTTATTCTCAATGGCTAGAGGTATCTCGTGGCGCACGCTATCAACGTTTCGATCACTGAAGGAAATGGAAGAGTAAGGCGCGAAGCTAGGTATGTTCTACATACGTACATACCTAGGGTGGGGTGGTCACGGAGAAGATGAGTATAAGGGGTTCGATCAAGTTAAGATGAGTACAGCAACCATACCAAGATGAAAGGTTCCATGGTATTACCGTGTTTCGTAATTATGAGCAGGGGCCCGAGGAAGGCTGGAGAGGAGAATTGAGCCGACATCGCTGGAGGGAAACTTGAAGAAAAATAGCTGTTTTCAGACACAGAGTGTCATGTCACGGATATCGGGAGAAGGTGGCGAGACTGATATATCGTAAAAGTAGCTTGTGATTGTTCTGTAGCATCTGCGGAACACTCTGACAACGGAAAGGCAACGAGTTCCTCTCGCTTGCAATTAAATGTAGAAACTTTTAAGCAAGCGAGTGAAGGATGTAGGCTTCTTTATCCCTTTGAGCCTGAGAATCCAGTGAGCGAGTGAGTGACGGAGATAAAAGCCAAGAAAATAGACCACGCACTTGTACTAGTATCATCACGAAGATCCTGCGCACATGTGCATACGTTTTCATGCATACCAAAGGACCTGAAAGACTAGAAGTTGCGTTCTGCTGCAGAATAACACGAGCAATGGAGTGCTGGTAGAGAACATAGAACCTGTGTTTAACGATCGATATAGTTTCTATCGTTTCTCTCCCTGTGAATGGATTAACACTCGGCTCAAACATAACGAGATTACTATGCGGCTGTCACTTGGCAAGACTATTGACAGGACGGATGTTTAGACTTCCTGTCGCCTCGTAATACAAGAGGGCATTATTCCGCAGAAAAGAAGAGTTTCCAAGGCATGGCTTGTCGGTGACCTATTGACCGAAGCAGGCTCGACCTGCTTACATAAGTTGGTCTCTATGACCTTCATATTGTTCAAGAAGTGGAATGTCCCGTTATTAAAATACCAAACTATTACTGTATAACAACCCTACTATCTAAAGCGCGTCGATGAGTAGTTATACCTCAACTTCTCGACACAGGATCTTAACTGCCGTACGCCTGGATATG
Organism: Ramaria rubella; assembly: GCA_015039355.1. NCBI lineage: Eukaryota > Fungi > Basidiomycota > Agaricomycetes > Gomphales > Gomphaceae > Ramaria > Ramaria rubella. Next base: position 219,475 of record MU134332.1, read on the forward strand.
TCCGATTCTACCTCCGCCACGCTTCCCACTGATGGCATCAACGTCGAGGAGAACGTCCAGTGGTATGTCACTAGCCTCTAGAACGAGGTACCCCGACATCGCCGGCCAGATTGGACAGTGAATGACCGAAGACTTATTTTAACAGTGATGTGATAACACAAGGGGTTCCTATGGCACAACAGCGTTCGAACTCCACTCCCCTCCCGACGCTGTACTCTGCACCCGAAATCCTACCGATGAGCAACCCCCCAGATCACGCTGGGATATGAACCACTGCACGGTATAGAATCCAGCGTAACTTGAAATCATACCTGCCTTAAATACATCTTCCCATTTTCCACAGTATTTTTTACTGGGGTAGTGGTTAGAAGTCGTTACCAGAAGCCTTGCATCCAATTTTCCAGAATACTCTTCTTATGAGAATGAATCGAACAACTTGGCTTGCCGTTGCTCGGCGGTGCAGCGGAATGGGGACAGAAACGAGTCACACTCCGCCGAGTTAAACTATGTTTCGTGATTTGGTAAGTATGCAGATCGTTATCGGTCAAAAATCCAAGGGGTGACAGGGTGACGTTACCCGACGAAAGCCTCCCTTTTGATACGCGAGTGTTCTAGCTTCTCTAATTCCAACTAACTCCAGATGTGTTCTCCAGGGATCATACTTTGAATATGTCATTTTTTCTTTGTTGGTTCGTCGGGAATTCGGATCCCATTAATCCCAGAACTTCATACAATTCAACATGTATGACTACACACGTCCAACGTGCGGCGCTCTAGCTCGGATCCTTTCCCCGCAAGCGACATGTACTTTGTAGTGAGTTATTCTGCTAATCAGTTTTTAATCTCCTTTTTTGATTAAGATGACATTTTGCACTGATGCTGCTGATGGTCGTCACGGTGGTCCTTGCGTGCGAACCTTTTATTGCTGGATTGCAGTGAGTGTGTTGTTTTACATACGTTGTGTGAGCTCACCAGTTCAAATTCGAGCACAAGTACCTTTTGTTCCCAGTTGTCTTGCAATGCCGCTTAGCGATATCCTCTGATATGAACCCTTTCTCGCTGTTGCATATTATAGTCAGCTGCATCTACCCCCGATTACTTGGAATATACCCTTACCAATCAGCATTGGTACACTCAAACCATTTTCCAGACTTCAAATGCTGCTGTACATGGACCGACACATTCTTTTTTGACGCGAATGGACCATGAACACACCGTTCCTTAAGGCAAACGTACTTTCTCTTCCCATTGACGCGGCGAACTTCGATCAATCTATCAACCTCTTCGTTTGGAGCCCATTTCAGAGAGCGGTAGTGGTGCGTTGAGGTTCGGGGCGCTGGAGGTACGTCCGAGCCGGCTTCTGTGAGAGATCCATATTTGAGAGCTATATTACTGCGTTGCGTCCTTTTGGCGACCACTCCGAGAGTCGGCGCGCGCTCCACTATGTCCATCTCCAGGGATGTTAGATGGTGACACATGAAGAATGCAACGCCTCTCACCACACACCCTTCACTTTCTTCTGACGCATCAGAACTTGTTTCGCGAAACTTTCGGTCCAGGCCTATTTCTCTTTTCCAGGCCATGTACACACCCACCTCTGTGTTGTAAGGTTCCTCCGACGTCATTGAGAAATCAGAGAACGTGAGGCTTGGCGGCGCCTGCATCGATAAGTTCGCGGGCATCATGGCTATGAAAGCTTCGTCAGGTGGCAGTAAACCTAGTATATCGCTGCTCAGCCTCACGAAGCATAGCGTCATCACTGGTCGCACTTCTTTCCTCTGGCACCCACCCTTCAGACTCGATTTTAAGTCGTCGAAGTCCCATCAGAGGTGAGTCCTTGGAGTTAAGAAAGGCTATAGCGAACGCGACACCAGATCGAGGAACAAATCAGATGCTTACTTCAACCAGCCCCAAGTCTCTGTAGGTAGACCCCCAACGTTCATGCGGCAATTGATGCGGGATTTGGGACTGAAAAGCGGCTGTGTCCAAGCAACCCGCAGGGAAAAGATCAACAACGCTCATCTGGACGGGTCCATGGCTCCCTTGAGATACGATCCACCTTGTATTGGCGGACAATAGGTGCGTTGGAACATGGCAGACATTTGTGTTACTGGTATAATATCCTGTTGTCAGTGACCCATGAGAAAGATGCGTGAGCTGGGAAGGTAGCCCTATGATTCAATAACCAACCGTGAGGATCTCTGGTGCTGTCGTTTTTCTGAAGGGCTAGCGCCACTTTTGGAGGGCCCTGTGGCGAAAGAGTCCCGTCATTGAACAATTTTTTTGTGGGGGTGGGCTTCCAAGATGTTAGGGCACAGGTAGCACCGGGCACGAAGGCGAGAGGGGAACCGTGGGGGTCTACATGGGTTGCGTCTCCCATGGCTGTTCAGATACATATAGAAAATTGATTTGGTAATCTACAAACGAATTGTTAGCTTACTGGCTTTGTTGTCGTGAACACCTCTCATGTTTTGAGTATGTGGATGGAGAGCGGGACGCGGCCAGAAGGGGAAAGGAGGGATGGCTCTTTCTGCTCATGAGAGAAGAGCCGCCTGGAGCCACAATATTTAATGTGCTTTGTAGCGGAGTTATGGAATAACGTTCAAGAACTACAATTGGATGGGGCAGGCATAACAACACAGGAAAGAAATGATAATCTCTACCGCAGAACAGAAGAAAGTCTCTGGAATGGAAGGGGAGGGCGAAGGGGCGGGGATTGAGAACCTGCAAGCGCGCCTCCCTGACTGGGGGAGACTGCTTCGGACCATAGCAGACAGCATCGGAACAAATGATGGGATAAGGTCAGCGGATACTAGGGATAACAAACTTTGGGTTCATACGAATATTCTCTCGTAGTTGCCTTCCCCAATGAGGCGGTGTAGATTTGAAGGTTATATATAGGCAAGTGATTCCGAAAGCTATTGTAGAACAGCGTTCGGACGGCAGGGCGTGGAGATATCAATGCCAGTGCTCTGCAACGCGCCATCACCGTGATCGACTCCCGATTACAATTGACTTGAAACTCATATTTTGAAGCCTGAATAGTCTAAAGCGGGGTTGGGGGAAGAACAACTCGAGGCCGTGAGGTTGACAACACGAGTTCTGCTTTGATTGGCTGCGTGCCTAGAGTACTGGACATCTCCCATTTCCGGTGATATTCGGGGTGCCGATTCTGAGATCTGAACATCGCAGAAAACTCAGCGCTCAGCAGTTAGATCAAATCTGCATCAACATATCTCCTTCGGAGTCCCGCGAGACCTTATCGGACCTAAATTTCTGGCACTTAGGAGTGTGAAATCTCGGAGTTATGTAATTTTCAAGAGGCGTCGCAGAGGGATGGAACGAGTGGTGGGAAATTTGAGTGTAATCATTTCATGCTGATTATGAGTTCCGGGAGGGTTTGGGTATCAATGAGTTCGACGCCGAGCTGTAACTTTCCTCGACGGCCACCGCTGGTAGATCCAGAGAACGTAATTCGTTAAGGACGCATCCGAGTCATATTGCCACCGAACAGACACACCATCAACAAGCCCTTCGTGCGCACGTGCATGTTCGAGCTGTTACCGAGCCTGGCTGCATGCAACCTCGGAAAGCTAGTAAACCGTAAGCACTGCTCAGTACTGCATAATCTGATGGCATAGCATCGACTCGGACGATCAAGCTCAAGAGTTGACCGTGAGGTTGAATACCGAATGGGAGACCTTAGTAAAATATTTGATCCGGTGTAATTTCTTTGGAAGCATCTGGAAGCGATCTCAATTGAAACGGTGCGGCGCAAAGATTAGACGGCAGAAGCTGTCAGCTTCGAATTCCAAGTTCTGACCTCATGTCGTACAATATAGCCGCGGCGTTCTTTGTAGACAATACGGGGTGCATAGGTTACTGTTTATAGACACGCATTATTTATTATTTACAATTTTGCTTTGACAGAGTTTTGAAGGGAACAGCCGGAGGGTTACAGCTGTGTTTCTTGAGATCATCCGGGGTAACCTTCGCCCGTCATAGTCCGTTTCCAAGTTCGATTATGAATCGATTCGCTTCGGAGCGCACAATTGTGCCCCCTCTGATCCTCCTCTAAAGGTGCAAGAACTTGAAGGTACGCCACTACTTAGCCTTATTTCTTCACACATCTCGCATCCCATTTTCAAGCACGGCTCGGAAGTAAGCTTTCATCGCAGTCTATCGCAGTCCTCTTGTTGCGGCCATTTGACTATAGCATCTCCGACTACCGACAAAATCGCTCTAGGATCTAATCATGTTGAAGCCTTCACACTAACGCACGATCTTGAAGCATGAGATATTCCCGCTTTGCATTTCGCGAGGCGTCAGGGGTAAAGGACATGAGTATCGCAAAGCTTGCTAGCACAGTTCCGCTACCGCTTGCATAGAGCGGGGAACATGTGAGGTGGTAAGTATTTACCCAAAACGTGAGCGTGAGCATAACGTTCTCCTATGCCATCCGAGACCTTCGTGTACGCACCTCTGCATTATTCTCTGTTTTGCTGGAATCTTTTCCGAGGATTTGAAGCAAGATCCAGAATGCCGGTGAGCGACGTCGATGTCAATACGTTTCACAAAGTACCATTCTTACTTGCCTTGCAATGACTAGATCGTCCAGAAAAGTGATAGGGATCATTTCAGAGACTATGTGACATACTGCTGGGCCTTTATGGAAGTTGTGGTAATCACAAAATAACAAATTCCTTGTTATTTTTTTCTCTCTCCTCAGTACCGTAATGAAAAAAAGTATTGGTAACGAATGTACTGAGTTTACGAGACACGAATCTTTTCCTGCAACGGGTTTGTGATACCGGCAGTTGCTTAGCAGTCAAGGCGTTAACCACTACCAGAGAGAATTTATGCATACTTACCAATGACATCCTTGCGAGAGGTTTGAGCTACTGGGTTGTACAGTGACGCATTGCATCATGGGCTCGGGCAAACACCTTGCCACTATTTACTCCACAGTCGGTTGGATTCAAGAAACGCTGTGACAAAAAACTTGCATACCATCTAGGAATGATGCACACGAATGGGCTCTGATATCGATGTTCCGCGTATATATGATGGCAGACACGACCCCGTGTATGGTATTCAGGCTGTGATGGACAACCTGGCCATGCACAGATGTAACGGTCTGAAGCGCATTCCTCGACCCAGCTTTCAAATTGTTCGGGGCTGGCCGGGGGAGGAACTTTGATGCATTGGTGGTTAAGGGGAGCCTTCTGGGAAAATATATGATCGTTTTGAGTGCTCGTTCGGGTTCGTAATCAGAATGCGTACTGGGCGGGTGGTAAGGCGTCGGTTTCCCCTGTCTAATCGAAGCTCGGAGGACATGCTCGATGCTTGATTGTCCAAGTCTGTTGGTCACTGGTATCATTTCGAGACTAGTTGGACTGACCATTGTCCATCTCCGGGTATCGTGAGGTGTGTGAGGCATGAACGAAACCACCTAGGGGAGGTATGGGGAGATAGAACTCGCAGGCCATTTTTCTTTTGTCTGAGAGAGGTGATCGGTTATGACCACACCAAACGACATTTTATACATGCTCTTCCCCTAGAAGCAGTATGTAGTCCGAATGGTATAATTGCACATCTAGAATATTGCCAGCTGTAGCCAATTATTTGCCAGTGGCTCCGTACTCCATGACAAAAGCTGCTTCAGCCCAATAGGAAGGATCTACCGCTAGTCGGATGCGTGCAAGGTGGCTCTGTGAAGATGGGTGATCATTAGCAAGTCTGCCAGCCTTCAGTGTGGGGTTAAATGTGCCACAATGACAGGCAGTTCGCCAGACACTTCGACTCGGAAGTTTGGCGCATTGTTCGACATTGCCTGGTTGCTGCTGGTTGCGTTGCCAGGATGACTGCCACATGGGGAACTACTGGGCACAATCAGGTGAATGATAGCAGCCATGGTCAGCGAAGGCCGGGCCAATGATTGGCTCCCAAAAGCCTCAGTTGCGGACAGACATCCAACGTGCATACGGCACAAGCTGTGCTGGACTGGTTGCCCACTGAGATTTAGTCGGAGCAGTCGGATTGAAGAGCCGCTGGGCGCCTGTGGACATTCTGTCAGGATCAGTCACCAAGACCTTCTATCCCCTTGCTCGCTGCTCATCGCTCTCGACGACGACGAGCTATCAAGTCGTGTAACGTGTAACAGATACTATACTCTTGGTGCTCCGGTCCTGTTATCCCTTTCCCTTCTATCTGGGTCACGACCCGGGCATCTTTTGATCACGCCGACTGTGTCGCTGTTATGTCCTTCCAGCTCTCTGCATCGTCTCTGACACCTTCACGTCCTGCGCCTCAAGCGCCGCCGCGACGCCCAACCCATCCACTTAGCTCAGGAAGTACATCCTCCGTCGCTGCGGACTCGATCAACCATTCGATCTACGCTTCCTCTAACCTTTCAGCCAGCGGCTACTCCCCATCGTTCTCCTTGACACCACCCTCACCCGGATCCTCCTACTCTCCAACCTACTCGGGCATCGGCGGCTCTCCCAACCGTGGTTCAGCAAGCCCCTTTGGCTCCCAGATTGTGAGAGCCGGCTACGTGAGCGTAAAGGAAGAAGGCTTCACCAACCTCTTCTGGGGTAGGAAATATCTTGTGCTGCGAGAGGAAACCTTGTCCTTGCAGAAGAACGAGGTGCGCCCCTGTTTATTTCGCCATGTTTTCATATCTTACTTACTGCGTCTCCCAGAACTCCCTTCAAAATAGCGTCATCTATTTGCGTGATATTGCCAACGTGGAACGTACTGATCTCAAACCGTACTGCCTTCTCCTTGAGACGAAAGAGAAGCGCTTCTTCTTGTCGCTCAAGAGCGACGAAGAGCTGTATGGCTGGCAAGAGGACATCTACTCTCGTAGCCCTCTCATGGGGGTGTCCAATCCTACAAACTTTGTTCACAAGATTCACGTAGGCTTCGATCCAAACAGCGGCGCCTTCACCGTGCGTACCTGCAGCTGTCTCGCTGCCCTCTATTGACCTACTCTACATCCAGGGCCTCCCGGAGCAATGGACACGACTTCTCACTCAGTCCGCTATCACTCGTGAAGACTATGCGAGAGATCCCCAAGCCGTCCTCGAGGTGCTCGAGTTTTACACTGACCAACAGCGGCGTGGGAACACCGCGGGCGACGACTTTGGTGCTATCCTCCCGAATAACATGCGACCACCCGGTGCTGGACCAGGAGCGGCAGGACCATCTGCGGTCCCTGCTCCTGCCGCCGCGTCCCGGGGCTATATGCCTGATGCAGCGATAGCTCCAGGCGGTACAGCTCGCTTCGCTGGTACCGGTCTGGGCGGACTGACACCCTCCAAGTCTAATCCCGCCCTTAATGCGACGGCACGCATGACACCACCCAGACAGGACTCCTTCGGCGAGAACGGACGGCCCACAACCCCACAACCGCCCTCTACTTCCGGATCTAGTGCCGGGTCAAATCTTCAGGCTACGCGTCCCGCGCCTCCCCGGCCACTCCCGCCCATCGCGAACCGCCCTGCACCGCCGGCGCCGAATGTCACTCCTTCATCGGCTGATCTCCGGTCCCGTGCCAAAGCACAGGGTCCTGGGAGCGCTACTGAGATTATACGTCCGAGTGATGGACGTGAGACACCCTCGCGTGGTGATATCTTGCAAGCTTCACAACCTGTGCTCTCACAAGGTGCTCCGGCGTCGGTGCAGCCGCTAGTGCCGAGTAAGAAGGTACAGCCGCGAGCACCGTCTCCAAACATCCAGGCCTCGCAAGAGCTGCAAGAAAGGGAGCAACGAGATCGCGAGCGGGAGCAGCGCGAACGTGAACGTGAACGTGAACGTGAACGCGAACGGGAACGTGAGAGGGACCGCGAAAGGGAGCGGCAGAAAGAGAGGGAGCGTGAGAGAGAGAAGGAACGCGAGAGAGAGCGTGAAAAGGAGCGTGAAAAGGCGAAGAAAGAGGAAGAGAGCAAGAGTAGTGTTGCGGCAGCTGCCGCAGCCCTTGAGAAGCCTAAGGCTAACCAGGCGGAGAGGCGTATCAGCACACTGACCGAGGCACAAATCATGGATAAGCTACGCAGTGTCGTGAGTGGCGATGATCCAAAGACTTTGTACAGCACCATCAAGAAAATTGGTCAAGGGTATGTTGTCAACACCTCGATTTAAATTTATCCCCTAGTTGCTGATGCTTTATGCTAAAAAAACAGTGCTTCGGGACACGTGTATGTCGCCAAAACGCTTTCCACGGGCAAAAAGGTCGCGATCAAGCAGATGGACCTGTCGCACCAGCCTCGGAAAGAACTGATCGTCAATGAAATTCTTGTCATGAAAGAATCGCAGCACCCCAATATTGTTAATTTCTTAGAGAGCTACCTGGTGAAGGGTAATGATCTATGGGTTGTGATGGAGTATATGGAGGGTGGTGCATTGACAGATGTCATCGAAGCCAATAGCCTTGAAGAGGACCAAATTTCAAGTATATGTCTAGAGGTGAGGGTATACTGATGATGCACACTATGTTGTGAAGCTGATGACACCGTGCAGACTTGCAAGGGCTTGGGTCACTTACACTCACAAAGCATTATCCATCGAGATATCAAATCTGACAATGTTCTCCTAGATGCACAGGGTCGTGTGAAAATTAGTGCGTTGCGTATACCTCTCATCTCTTTAGGGTTATTCTCATCAACTTATTTTACAGCCGACTTTGGTTTCTGCGCTAAACTAACCGACCAAAAGTCAAAGCGCGCAACCATGGTAGGTACGCCGTATTGGATGGCTCCCGAAGTCGTGAAACAGAAAGAATACGGTGCCAAAGTGGACATTTGGTCGCTTGGTATTATGGCGATTGAGATGATTGAGAATGAACCGCCGTATCTCGATGAGGAACCACTAAAGGCGCTTTACCTTATCGCGACGAACGGGACGCCTACGCTGAAGAAGCCAGAGGCGCTGAGTCGCGAGCTCAAGAGCTTTTTAAGTGTGTGTTTATGCGTCGATGTCAAGAGTAGAGCGACTGCGGATGAACTTTTGGATGTGGGTTGTTCTTACATGCTATTGGATTGTGACTTACTCTTTTGCTTGGTTCTTGTTTTAGCATGATTTCTTGCAGAAGGCTTGCGCGTTGTCGGGCCTCGCACCGCTTCTGCGATTCAAAAGCAAGACGCCGTGAGACCTGTCCCCCCCAATAATCCGTGCATGCATCCTTCACAGGCTGCATGACGGTGCTCACGCCTCGAAGCAACTCACATACTTTTCATCTTCATTTTCTCCCCGCCTGAAGCAGACCGCGATATCCCTGACCCCTCTACCCTTGGTCTGCTACTTTTAATTAATGTTCATTAACCTCTCCCATCCATCGGTTCTACAGCACGATGATATTTTTCATCCTCTTGTTCATAGCCCCTACATACTATTGTACGTTGATGCTCTCGTTGCATTGCCAGGCCCGGCCTGAGCCCGGCCTGATGCACGGTTTCGATTCGATTCCCCGGATGCTGCATCGAACGTCTGGCCTGTGTCGACATGCCTTGTCTAGGCCCCGTCTTATGCAATTCGTGTTACAGTTAGTGATGCGAATGGTTTTGCTTACTGCACATTTCGTTGCTGAGAATTCATGCGTAAGACATTCTTCCACGTTCCCAGTGCTTCCTTCGACCTCACTATATTAAATCAATTTAAGACGCTTGAGAAGACTACCTGGATAAAGGGAACCAAATCTGCGAATTGCTCCTCGAACCCTTCTTTGATGCACTCGAAACTTTCCCACTGATGCACCAAGATCCAAACAGATTTAGCGCCACGATACTACTTATATGATTGTCTAGCCCGACGACAGTTAATAATTAACTGGAGCCATTATCCACAATTCCTCAAGCAACTGAAATGTCGTTATGCGTTACGCAAACCTGATGCAGCTGCGTCGCTGTTGATATAATTCATTCCCCGCTCACATCGAAACTCCTCTAGGCTCTCAACCCTCACTCGAGCCGCAGCATATTCACATGGACAACCTTCAACAAGATAAGGATAGTTAGTGGTTTAGTCTGATCGAAGCCCATGCAGGTATGCTGATCCAATTACGTAAATATGCCTGATTTTATGGAGAAAAGGATAGTGCAGATATTCAAAATGAGAAAGACGGGCTTGTGGGCTCGTATGTTGACCATATGTGCATATTCAATGCTGCACCTTTTATTATTTAATTCCGGTTTATCTATGACACTTTTATCAGTGAAGCTGGACTACTCACGCCGAGCCCTTAAATCATCGCCTACAATTAGTCCGTATTGTCCCAAAATGACCTTTCTTTCAACCCCTACGGGGTATCCAAATGACTAGTGGTCTCTCGTGCCGTCGATAGATCTTCCATTGATCCCGACGTAACGTGAAGTTGAATCCGAGTCTATCGCACTGTAAACCTCCAAATCGCCGACCTTACCGGCACTTCGACATTCGAAAGCCTAAAACACGCAGAGACAACACTCCTAGAACCATACAAGTCTGCGGCGCAATCTTTTCCTTCGGTTCCGCTAAGCGCGCACCTAACTAGAAAAAGCTCGCCTCTATTCTTCCTCCCTCAAATCCCTTCTCCCCCCCTTTGCCTCCTTTTCTCCCTTAACGCATCTAGTCTGAAGAAAACTCACACTAAAATGCCTTCCATGCCAGTAGGTTTATTCACAGAGGCATTCACGGAGGCTGTCGACACCCGGAATTTCACAACGCACAGAACGCTGGAGGGTTGTACGGAACAAACTACATTAGAGAGCTCACAGTCTTACAGATCGACACTCCGTAAGTCATCAATCCAAAAGAATTATACAGCTCTATATACCATTCATGTCTCCAATAGCGACAAACTATGGATCGAATTTCAATTACCCACTTCCATGGCAAAGTCAATTTCCACCGCCGGACCCAAGCTCAGTCGACTTAATGGGTAGCTACCACTGGACATCTGTGCCAGATGTTGTTCAGGACACCAGCGTTGTTGGTCGCTGTCAACAAGTCAATCGGCGGCATACGTCAACAACGTCGACGTCCGTGTCAGCCAATGTATCTCCAACAGTCGACACGAGTTCTACCCACCGCTGTCTTCCGGTGGTGTTGATTCCGCGGGAGGAATCCGACCAATGGGTTCAAGCTCGTATTGAAGATGGGAAGAAGGTGTACACTTGCCTGTGGCCAGGCTGCGCGCACGACCCTTTCCGGGCAGAAAAGAATGCCCAGAGTCACTATCGACAACATCGCGTACGAGGTGGTCACTACGAATGCGAAACCTGGTAAAGCTGCCTCGTAGGAGATAAATTCACTAATCGTTGATACGATATGTACACAGCAAGACTACCTTCACTACGAAGGACAATGCCAAAAGACATGAAAAAACTCACGGACGGAAGGACTATCCCTGCTTGATGTGGTATGTCGCAGATACATCAATACTTGATACCATCCTGACTGATATGCATGCAGTGGGGCATCCTTCGCCCGCAAGGACTACAGGAACATACATCAAAATCGATGCAATAACCCTCAAAGGGATGAATGAGGTTTAAGTCCAGATGTCACAAAAAAGACCAATCCCCCACGTTTAATCTTCCCAAGTAAGCGACCTGATGCAGTGGTTAAGCGGGGCCCTATGGGGTAATAAAGGATATAAAATAAAAATCAAGTAAAATAAATAACCCAGGAAGTGTATTTTGACTATTCGAATACCTTAATGTCAGTCCAACGGTCGATTTTGACCCTGCTCGGACCGGCTCGTCGCGTTGTTATCTGGAGCAAGACTATAAGAAGTTATACAATGCAATGAGCGAGTACTGGTCTTACTTTCGTACGCTGCATCGGGGACCTGGGTAGTACAGAGCGATCTTTTGCGAAGCAAATGCTAAGAACTGTGACTGCCGTGTATATTATCTGCCAGCGATGTATTCAACTGTGATCAAAATTTCAGCAGGGTCGTGGTTATAGCAGAACAAAGACCCAACTCACTAAGGGCTACCAAACGCTGATTACAGGAGAGCCAACTTGAACTTGAACATGTGGCAGGGAGCTTCTGAGATGGTTACCAGTTGAGCACCACCTCACTAGTAGTGCATTCAATTTTTGAGAAGAGGGTGTAAGCCCATAATGCGCTCTATTTCACAAAGGCGTTCAGCCGCATCTTTGGAGGAAATTTTGAACGAATCAAGAGATCCGAAGATGCCGGAGTGCGATGGAACCACAATGCCATGGAAGGCTGGATGTTTGCTTCGGCGGGCAGTCTATAGATCTTGTTGTTATTGTTAGGGAGGGGTAATAGATTTACCGTATGGCAACGGCAGAAATATTGGGTCAATCGCCTTACGCAGGATGCGGCTAGGATACGGGAACACTGTAACGAGGACTAACAAGGGCTGTTAGATTGAAAAAATATTCACAGAAGTTTAGAAGCGCACCCACGACTGAAAACTAGACAATGGTGAAAAACAATAACAAAAACCAATGATCATGGTGTCCTTGTAAAGATGCCGATCACTGCGATCTGTCAGTGATTTGGCAGAATAGCAACCCTTTTCACAGAAGCGCAACAGGGCGGTGTATTGTTATTCTAGTAAAATCAGCCGACAAGAATCCTAAACGTTAAACCACTATTATTTGAAGCCCTTTTTGACACTGAAGATTGTCATCTGTAATATTACTGCAATCCCGGTATCTATCAACTGATTTGTAGACGCAGCATGTCATTGGTAGATACACAATGAGAGACAACTGAAACGAGAGGGTTTGGCAAAGAGGGTAGTGCAGCAGACTTACTGATGAGTTCTTCATAGATTCGGGCAACGCGGTGTCACGGTTCTATCGTCACAAATGATGTGACCGCTCTTGCTCACTCAGTGCTGTACAGTGTACAGCGTATACTAGCACTTTCGATTCAATATTTAAAATTTAAAGTAACAGACTTCGAATTGATCACAGGTTTAACAAGAGCGTTTTAGGACAGCATATATGTTTTACAACGCATCTGAATCATGAGGCACATGGTACTAGTATCGCCAGTAATGAGTCGATAAATGTGCTTCTGGTTCGGGACAGCTGTCCAGACACCTGGTATACGAGTGCACTAGATATAGGGTTGGTCGCTAACATGTGGGAAGGCGAGCACACCATAGAGCAATATCAGGTTTCTTAACATCTGAATCTGTACCATCATCCATAGGTTTCCGTTATAAATACTTATTAACTGACAGATTCATAACACCATGGTTATGTATATGAGGCCCCGTTATTAACGGAGTGTAACTAATCAGAGGTCTGGGGGCGAGAGCAGCTGTGGCTGTTAACTTTTGAACAGTTAATAACGCGTAACGATATCAACTGTTATTAGCGCTCGATCGGAGAGATTAACCTGGTTAACCCGTGTTATTAGCACACAAAGCCTTGCGTCGGAGAATATCAATGTCCTGCTCGCCCTCTGTAGCCTAATCGAGCATCAGGTATCATCCAAGCAAATGCGTACGCCGTAACACAGTGAACGCGTTCTCTGCTTCGTGACGATACACAAACTCGAGGAATGCAAAACCGCAGATCCGTGTGTCGAACGATGCATAGACTTGAGTGTTCATTGAACGCCGCGGCCTGACACATGATACCAGCTGGGCAAGTGGCAAAGAAAGCATTGAGTGTACTCAAACATCAAACAGTCCAAGGTTCCGGATGTCCTTCGTAGCCTCGAGGTACTGTTCTTCATCATCTTAGGTGCGCTATCCCACCATCCTCCTTCTCCGCACCACGCCCAGCAAGCGTGACATGTGGCTTATGTCCGTCTAACACAAGCCTTGCATACTTTTCATCACTTTCCTGCATCTGCAAATCCCGCAAAGCCATAGCCCACACTGAGTTTTGAGTGCTTGGGCTGCAACCGTACTTCATGATTGGGTGACACAGGTTTCGCCTGCACACGGACAAACAAGAGCGAAGACGTCGTGAGATGCTTGCGCGAGGCGTTCCGTCGTTGAAAATGAGAGGTTCCCCACGGATAGTATCAACCCTGAGTGAATGGACACCGAGTCTTCGCCGATACCCTCCATCCTGTTCTCGGATAGTTACATTTTTAATCGCGGCGCTTACGGCCGCGCCCGGAGCCTTCCACCGAAGTAAATACCATAGTTGTCTAAATGCAACCGCATGGAAGGTAAGAGTTGCTTCCTCAGCATGCGCATATTCCACAACGGCGAGAGCGCCAGATAGTGGAATTAGTGGCCGGGAGATTCCATCACGTGGTTCAAACAAACCACGTTCCGCTGTTGTGCCATATGGTATATTCTTTACCAGAATAGTTATTCGCGATCGTGGGCTTCCAAGTACAACACCTTGTGCTGCACAGATTAGGTCCACGGAGGAGATGAACACCTATGTAGTTTCTTGGACGATGTGTTTTCGGTCGCCGGACTGGGAAGCTCCGTAAGGCCAAGTATATCCGCTTCGGAAATATTAGTCCGATCCGCATCGCTCTGCCTGCCGATATTAGTACTAAAAAACCAAACATGATCAAGACACCGTACATTCATGTAAACATCCTCCAGTTGGACTCTTAGCCAGCCTCCTGTTTGTGTTTATTTCCCCTATCTTTGAGGCTCTGCCTGAAACGGAATCTCACAATTACAGAGAATTGGATAAGAGCTAGGATAGACACCGACCTGGCGTTTGGAAAGCATCTTTCTGACATCAACCCCGGCCAATATATGAAGAAGCCGGTCCTGAAAGGTGGTTCCATCCGGAGCCTGCGTCTACAGTCTGTACATATGATAAGGGGTGCCAGGCCCTTGAAGTGTATTCAGCAGTGGGAGGTATGTGTACCTAAAAGTAAGTGGGCAGCCATTAATAAACTGACGGTCTAGAACGCGGTCAAAAACATGAAAAATCAGATAAGTTTCAACCATTCGTTTCCCCTGATAATCAGCATTGCAGTTCCTGAGGACGCTGTTCTGATGTCTCTGTGTAATTTATACATTATAGTAATACACATGTATGTGGCGTTACCACACAATAAAGGAATAACAATCACCTATAAGAAGCAACAAGGTTATCAGCGGATATTCATACGCATTTGTAAAAAAAAAACATGATGATCAGACAGGATTCTACTAGCGGTTTTCCCCAAGGATCAACAATCCAGACTTCAGAATAAGCCGGGTCTGATGTCCCTATATGCTTTATGCATCACAGCGCGACAAAAGCACAAAAATAATAATCACCTAGAAAGAACACGGGAGCAAAGAGGTCCGACACTGTCAAGAAGCTATTCATAACTGAAAAATAGGAAATGATGAGTGGTCGATCAGAAATAATAAAAAAGGGAAAAGGACATAGCAAATTTATCAGGATACGAACGAAACAATGTAATATGACAGACACAAGCACGACAATTTCTCATCTGTTCAATTTGTCCAAATGATTCCTACGGTTCTTTTGTCGTATAAGAGATTCAGACGAAGAGCCGAGCGCTGTTCAGAATAGCTTGTGTGAATTCTTGAGGATCGGTAGCTTCAAACAAAATTTCCATGGGTTCCTGGACACCTTAATTAACACAACGTATATAAAAAGAGTCCAGTTGGCCGACCTTTGGCTCATCTTCAACCGTTGCATTTTTCTCACCCTCGTGGTCAGATTGTTCGAAATCTCTACCTTCACGAATCGCTGTGGTTATACGGGATTTCATCCATTCAAGATCAGACAGTGTGATCGCGCGCAATAGTGTCTTGTTCTTCGATATCAAGACCAAACGGTGCATTTGATGGCGGTACCTGCGTTTAGGTTTAGTCGATGGGGACGCTATGTCGGTGGAGGTCGATGCCAACGTTCAGGCTTAAGGAACCGGGGACGTTTGTTCTCGGCGCAGGCCAGTCTTTGACCCCCTTCCTTCACGTCAGGTTTCGTTCACTCACCAAAGAAGAAGCAGAGAAAGGCAGAGAAGACAGAAGAATAAGAGGTAAACAAAAACATACCTGAACAACTACGCTAATCTTCTGGCTTCCCGGAACCATCCCTTCGCGGCACGTACCTGGTCGTCTGTTTCAAATCCCAAAGAAGAAAAGCAGCCCAATATGCCATAATTGCAACATGGTCATCAGTGATTTGGTGCGCCATCCTTCGTGGACGAGAGGTGGATACGGAAAGACTCGGAGTTGCGTTAACGGAAATGTTCTTGATGAATAGTCGACTCATGAACGACTCATGATGATGAGGAGAAATGCTCCTTCTTTCATTCAAACTTCCTGAGGTTCTAAGTGCGCTAATTTTGTGTTCAATGTGGCAAACAGAGGATGGCTTGGGTGAGGAAAGGTAGGCGGTGGAAAGGAAATTTTGGGCGGGGGCGGAGTTTATAAGCGCCCCCCCCCCCATCTCATACAAACTGGCCGAACGTACTCTCCCAACGAACCCTCGAGGCATCCCACATGCACCCTTCGTCGTAAGCGTACACAACGCTCTATAGCTTTAACAAGCTGATATTTATGTCGTTCTTTCGTTCTTGATTCCTAGAGCGATGTCGAGGAGCACATCGGCGGATTAGAAGTTGAGGTTGAGAGTACAATCAAACAGTTCCAAGAAGCTATTGCGTGCGTCCTCCTCTTTCTCGTCTGTATTCTAAATTATGTGTTTGATCTTACCCACAGAAAATATCGATATATGGAACTCAATCTCTCGCAGCGGCGGAAGGCGCTTGACGAGAAGATCCCTGATATCAAGAAAACACTAGGCATGGTACGGTTTCTGCAAAAGCGAAGAGTGCGTATGCCCCTGATGGATAGTGTAGCGAGGCTGACCAGCTTGCAGGAAGGCAAGTCGAAGGCTAAGCCAGACGATGACGATGAAGATAGAAATGATACAGCGCGGAAACCCTTGACAACCACGTTTGAGCTCAATGACACATTGTACGCGGAGGCAGAGTTGGAAGACACGGATGTCGTGTACTTGTGGTTGGGGGTGCGTTTCTATCCTTCTCTTTTTATCAACTCCAAGTCATCGTATGCGCGCGCTTAGGCCAATGTGATGTTATCATATGCACTGCCAGAAGCTATTGAACTCCTCTGGTCGAAACTCATAGCGGCAGAGCGAAATCGCGAGAATGCAATACAAGTGATTGCTTTCCCGCCTTCGAGCTGTTCATGTTACTCATCGTACCTCTAAAATTTTCTATAGGATCTCGAATTCCTCCGTGAGCAAATCACCGTGATGGAGGTCAACACCGCACGTGTGTACAACTGGGACGTGAAACGGCGACGAGAGCGACGTCTACGCGGAGAGGCGGAGGGTGGCAATCGTTGACCGTTGTCGTAGGCGCCTCAGGCTAGAACCATCCACCTCTACGATGTCAATAAGTAATCTAGTTTTGCTGTCGCTTCTAATCCACAACAAAGACATCGTGTTGGACATGTTTCCATTAGAGAGTACGGTGCCACCGGTCACCTCACGACAAAGTCGGTCCAGGCTAATCCCGTGGCAGGGAAACTTCAACTTGAATCTCCTCCGCCAAAAACAATCATATTGTCTTGAAACACCGTAGATAGACTCTAATAGACATGCTTAAGAAGTAAACCAACCCCCCCAGCCGCCTAGAGCTGTTTTGAAAATTTTACCCTCCAAATTTGACCCCTCCTATTGAAAATAGCCGAGAAAAATAGAAAAAAAATACCAAAAACTAGCAGAGCCTTTAAACTGTCTTTTACATGTATTTAGACACTCATTTATTGCTTCCTAACCTCTTAAAAAGCATATCATGTAATCATATTGATGTCCATGACAATACCTTGCCTCACCCCCCGGTGAGACTTGTATTTTTTTGAACGCGGGGGCCGGCCCCAACCCTTCCGGGAAACAACCAAAAAACCAAAAAAATCGGGAAAAAAACACTGGATGATGAGAGTGCTGCACTTGTCCAGGCACCTTGGAACCTCACATCGTGCCGTTGCAAAGCTGCCATCTGCAACTTCAGAGAATTCTGACAAGACCTGTAGATTAAGGAACCACTGGTAACAACTGAATTCCATGCACATTTGCAGTGGGAATAGCAACTGATTTCAAGGTGTGTCCATTGT
>MU134332.1:238025-283117 GCA_015039355.1 Ramaria rubella
GGAATGATTGGAATGATTGGAATGATTGGAATGATTGGAATGATTGGAATGATTGGAATGATTGGAATGATTGGAATGATTGGAATGATTGGAATAAGGTTGGAATGATTGGAATAAGGTTGGAATGATTGGAATAAGGTTGGAACGATTGGAATAAGGTTGGAATGATTGGAATGATCAGAATAAGGTTGGAATGATAGAGGATGGGCGGGATATCAGGATGTTATGAGTTATATTGGAATAACAAGTTGAGGTAATGAGATATGAAGGTTGCGAGATATGTGAAAGGGGTATAAGATATATGATCAAGAGCTAGAAGGTGATACAAAAGATGGTGATATGATACGATACAATACGATATGATATGATTTACAAGCTAAAGAAGCTTGATCGAGAAAAACATATTTAAGACATGTGGGATTCTGAAATCGGGAACGGAAGATAAGGGTGCGTGATACGGAGTTCCGAAGTCGGAGTGAACACGGAAATCAAGATGTTCGTGATACAGAGTTCCGGAGTCGGAGCGAATACGGAAATCAAGATGTTCGTGATACAGAGTTCCGGAGTCGGAGCGAATACGGAAATCAAGATAAGACGTACAGGGATAATGTCGAAATAGAATCGTGACTAAGAATAATAAATGGGGACATGTTGGAAATAAGCAGAAAAGAGCTTATCGGAATACATGAAACATCGGAGTAACATGAGTCGGATCTGGGATCTAACAGTATCTCCCTTTTACGGCCGAGCCCTCGAGGCTGATTACGCTATTGAATACCGTGGGAAGTTTTGGGTGTCGGTTATCCGTAAAGGCTGAGATTTTGGATCGGACATATATATAGGAGGAACACTTTGTGAAAACGCAAATCACTTTTTGATCCCCTACCACCACCACCCAAGGAAAAATGCCATTGCGTTCCAAGTCGTCGTCACCCACCCGCTCCATCATCAAAATCAGCTCCAGCAAAGAACTCGCTGCCGAAGTGAGGGAGTACGAGCAGAGGAGGGCAGCATTGGAGGCTAAGATGCAGAAAAGGGCAAAGGCGAAGCGGGAAAAGCAGGAGAGGGAGGTGGTGGAACAGCAGGAGCGGGAGCAGAAGGAGAAGGAGGAATGGGAGCGGAAGGAGCAGGAAGAACGGGATCGGAAGGCGAAGGAGAAGGAGGAGGCTGATTGGAGGAAGCGGAAGGAGGATGCCGATCGGTGGAAAGCCGAGTCAACGCGGGCAGTGCGGGAGGAGGCCTGACTCAAACTTGTTTCGGTAAGTTGGGAATCTGTCTGCTGATTGATGGAGTGACAGAAAGATCGGACTAGCCGGAGAAGGTCGACCGAGAACGGAAGGTCAACCGGAATCCAAAAGGCAGTTCAGAATTTGTCGGAGGCTGCAAACGGTGTCTCGAGGATGTCTGGTCGGAGGCTGATGACTTTGACGATAGGTGCGTGCTCTGTCGGATGCGGGGGTTAGAGTGCGTTGATGAGGAGCAGAGGACCGGAAAATCGCAGAAGCGGGCCTGCATTTGGTGTCAGAACAATCAGAAGAAATGCACGAGGCCAGGCAATGCGGATTTTGCAGCGGAGATGGTGGGGAAGTCGTCATTACTGGCGTCCAGGTGGGTTTGGGTGGAGAACGTGGAGGCCGGACCAGGACCGGTGACAAACAGGCGTTGGGTGGAAGCGGTTGTGGATCGGGAAGGGGTGGCGTCGTCGGGGAAGGGTAAAGGAAAAGAGCGGATGACGGAGGATGACACGGAGGATGAGGTGGAGGATGTGGGGCTTGCGGCGGAAGTCTGCAGGCTCCAGAAAACAATCCATTCCCTCACGAAGTGGCTCTGTTACAATGTGGAGGGGATGGCGACCTTCAACAAATCGTTGAAGAAGTCACACAGGATTGTGGAAATTGAGTTCAAATTCTGGAAGAAGTGGTGGGAGATGTACCACGGAGCGTCGGCGCCACAACCGGAGTTGGGCTCGGAAGCCGGGTCGGAGAATGAGGGGGGAAATGTCGGGCTGCAACCGGAAACGGAGAAAGCGGCAGATAAGGGGAAAGGGAAGGCGAGGGAAGCGGATGAGGTCGGAATGGACGTTGATGTCGTCCCAGAGGTTCCGGAGAAGGCGGTTCCAGAGGAAGTGGAAATCGCCAAGGAACTGGAGGTGGAAGTTGGCCAGAAACTGGAGGCGGAAGTTGGCCAGGAACTGGAGGCAGAAGTTGGCCAGGAACTGGAGGTGGAAGTTGGCCAGGAGGCAGTGAATCTGGGAGATGTGGATTTGGAGAAACAAGTGGAGGAGGAATCAGGGAAAACAGTGGGGCTTGACCCAGAGGTCAATGGGCCGGAAGAGGAAACGATGCAGTGAATAGGAGTTGAAAGGGGAAAAAGTAATATAATAAATCAGAGGAATTTTGGTGAAGTAATGTAGAAGGTTTTAGACAATGAAGTCGTTTTTTTTTTTGTGTTGTTTTAAGATCGGAAAAAAAATGAAATGATTGAAAAAACGGAAAGCTCGGAACAACGGACATGATCAGATCAATGGAAATGATCGGAAAAATGGAAAACTTGGAAAGACGAGAACCAGTGAATCAAGGATGTTTGAAGTGCAAGGGTGTCAGAGAAATTGGAATAAGTTGGAATCAGACGAATGTCGGGATTGAGTCGGGATTGGGATTGGACTTGGAAGAATCATGAAGAAATTTGAGAGGGTTGGAATATCGGGATGTGAACGGTCAAAGATGTAGAAGGAGTTCTGGAATTGCGGGATGTAAACAGAAGCTTAGTAGGACCGAAAGAATTGAAGCGTTGGGTTGGAAATTGTTGGAAAAGATCGGAGTTGAAGTGGGGGATTGGAATAGATAAGTTGTCAACATAGTGGCTACTCCCCCTTTAAGGTAGACATCCCATTGTCTACCTCAAGCATTGGAAGGTAGGTAAAGGAGTTGGAGTGTCGGAGGACCGAAGGATTCATTGGGAACATATTGGCTTTTCTAAGGAGATGAATGGTGTCTTCTTGGAAAATTTCTCGATAGTGGTCTTGATGTTGTCTGGTTGAAATCATTGTAATCACAGATTTTCTGAGAATTCGGAGAATATCGGAAGTTTGGACTTGAAGGAGAACAAGAGGAGTGAATCGGAAGTTTTGGGATATTCGGAGAAGTGTTTGCAGGGGAAACAGAGTAAGGAAGACGTGTAGGGAAGAAAAGGGTGTCAGAAAGGTAGGAATTGAAATGTTTTGGTGGAGTTGTGGGTTGTTTTCAGAAAATATGGTAAGGTACTTGATATTCGGCCTGGAATATTGTCCTAATGATTGAAGGGTTGGAATCAGAAACATGAGTTGGAGGATGTACGGATGGTGCATTCATGGATATGAGGGGTTTAACAGTGCCTTTCGAAGGAGATCGTGATTGATTCCAAAGGCGGTTTGTCGGTTATTGTCCCATAACGCGGAAATCGGTATTGATGACTAGACTTAGAGTCAGAGTAACTGCATTGTATCTTGAATAATCAGATTCGGAAGTCTGGAAGTCGGAGGTTGGAAAAACTAAATCTTGGACGTGGAAGGATGTCTTTGAGGAAGATTTGGCATTCAGACTTGGAGATCATCCTGGGGTGTTCTTGAGGAAGTACAGACGTACTGTGCAGAATGTATTGGATGAAATCCTATAGCTAGAGTCTCGTTAATGTTCTCGAGGTGGTTCTGGCATAACTGGATGTAAGGAAAATGATTTCCCAAAGTGAGATTCTCTCCCTCCGATAGATGTGATCTTGTTGGAGTACATAGTGGAATATTGATGATCGCTTGTCGGGAATTGGAAGAATCGATGTAACAGATTTTCCTATTGGAAATGTGCTGAAGTTTCCACATCATTGTTGCAAGTTGAGGTTTCAACAAGCATTGACGTTGGACGTTATGGCGGGTCAGGGGATGTTGCAGCGAAGTTGGATTTTCGGAGATTTGGAAAAACGCAGATTGCAGGTTTCCTAAGACATGTCATAGAATTGAATCTTCTTGTTGAGGAGTGCAGAACTAGGTACTACCCAATACCCTGTCAATCAATGGATTGTAGTGGGTGGGTTAGTGGCGTTCCCAGCACATTGGAACAATTAGAAACAAGTGTCGTTATACGTAATGTAATAGCGACTGGATTTTTTGCTCGACAGGAGGACGTGATTGGCGTGGAGCACCTACTGGGTGTTGCGACATAATGTCATTGGTGACGGAAGGACGGAGACTGGCGGAAAGCGGGAATCTGAAGGGATGGTGTTTCAATGTAATGATCGGTCGAAACTGTTTGGAAGGGTGATTTTTGGAGTTTTAGGCAGAATTGTTGGAAGTACAAAGGGTGTTTTCAGAAAGCGTCTGTGATGTTCTCAGCAAGGCACAAATAAGATGTGAACACGGATTCATGCTCGAGTGTATTTGAGCTGTCAGTTTTGGGGATTCAGAAGGTCCTCTAAACGGACCTTGATGTTGGAATCACTTATTGTGACAGTTGTGGTTCGGGATTTTGCTTTCCTGGCAAAAGATGATGACCTCGGGCATTCTTTCACCTTATGACCAGGTCTTCCACAGTAGAGGCATAACTTGTGATTGATATGTCATTGTCTCTCCTGTAGTATTAACTTGCTGTCTTGTCCAAGGATGTTGGAAAGTTTTGGTGTTGGCAAAGTCAGGGTTTGGTTGGAAATTGTTGCCATGTATTGTGAGTCATCACAAGGATGGTTGGAAGTTGCATTGTCGATGCCACTCGGAATTGGGTTGGATTTGAAGTCTTCGTTTGTGAGGCACTTGTTGAAAAGACTGGGGTACTCGTGAACATTTGATGGGTTGATGACATTCTCGGTAGATGTGTCGGTGTCGTCACAATCGAGTGTTTGAATTCGGGTGTTGGAAGACATTATAGAAATCAAGAGTGTCAGCTTGTAAATACTGTTAGGGACGCGTGCCGGATTCGACGTTGGGGTCAGATTTGGTCGGAGCTCTCCTTGATGCACGGAATACTGGATGACTCAGAAGTCGGAGATCTGAAGACTGATCTACATGGGTGTTGGCTTCAACTTATGGGTTGCGCCCTCTTGGATTTCTAGTGCCCTGGTATTTTGGACTGAAGACCGGAGTGGTATCAGGGTTCCGATTGGTCAGGTCTATTCGGAAGGTCAGTGCCAATGATGTGTTGAGACTTATTGGAGATGAGCGGGGGTTTCGGATATTCGAGAATGGAATAGTCAATGTGGATGGAATAGGGGTAACGATAAATCAATATCGAGTAAGGGTTAGCTTTACTAGAAAGTGAGTGTAATCAAGGAGGGTTTGGAATGTTGAATGAGGTAGGGTCAGAATAATCAGAATGATCGGAATAATTGGAATGATTGGAATAAGGTTGGAATGATTGGAATGATTAGAATAAGGTTGGAATGATAGAGGATGGGCAGAATATCAGGATGTTACGAGTTATATTGGAATAACAAGTTGAGGTAACGAGATATGAAGGTTGCGAGATATGTGAAAGGGGTATAAGATATATGATCAAGAGGTAGAAGGTGATACGAAAGATGGTGAAATGATATGATATGATACGATACGATACAATATGATTTACAAGCTAAAGAAGCTTGATCAAGAAAAACATATTTAAGACATGTGGGATTCTGAAATCGGGAATGGAAGATAAGGGTGCATGATACGGAGTTCCGAAGTTGGAGCGAACACAGAAATCAAGATGTGTGTGATATGGAGTTCCGGAGTCGGAGCGAATACGGAAATCAAGATAAGACAATGTTGAAATAGAATCGTGACTAAGAATAATAAATGGGGACATGTCGGAAATAAGTGGAAAAGAGCTTATCGGAATACATGAAACGTCGGAGTAACACGAGTCGGATCTGGGATCTAACACGATAAATCTTCATTGTTGGCCAGTTTACTTTGCTTGTGTGCATGGATGGCAGCCTGGGAGGCTTGAGACTGCTTTGGCATATGAAATGAGCAACACAGATTCAATTTTGACCACACTATAATAGGACATCGATACTCCAAAAATTAGACCCCTTTATGTAACCTTACATAATGAAATTCAAATTGCAGATTTGGACTCCTTTCATCAAGCCCTTGCATTCCTGATAGGTCCAGATACCTCAGCACAGCCCATTGGCCCAAAAGATCTTTGTCGTGAGGTGGCCGGTGGCACTATATTTGCCAGCGCACCTTGAATATGATCCAGGAGTTCCTGTGTGAATGTCCACTATGGATAGCAGACATGGGAGTATTATAATTAAGCCTAGAAACCCTGCACATGACAAAAGTCCGATGCATGTTACCTAATACTATCCACGACCACCAGCCTCGTACCACACCATTGCCCCTCTTGACATGTCTTGCACACCGTATATCCACCACCACCCAGAGCCTTTTAGGCACTATGCACCATACACCCAGCTGCCCCATCCTCAACCACAGGGGACTCCTGCCCACCCTCTCCACTTGATGCGCCACCAGCCTCGGAGGTGTGTCCACATACACTTGACATCAGCACATGGATTGATGGGATAAATGACACAGCCATCCCATGCCCTGTGCTTGAGGCTGCTGACGGTGGGAAAACCAAACGTACACGCTGCCAAAAACTCCCCATTGCCCTCCGACAAGGAGAATGGGCACTGGGGATAGGTTTTTCAAACTTGCACACATTGCATTCCAGTCACACCAATGAGGCAATTATGCTCATGAAGACTGAGCAGGAGTCGAATGACAAGTTTTGTGAGACCATTATGAAGAACACAGCTATTTCGCTCGAGCTCCAGCTGAGGGGGATTCAGGCAGCAGAGTGCGCCCTTCAGCAACAGCAGGATTTACAGCAGGCACTCTTGGAGGTTTTAACATGTGGGTTGGGTAAAGTTAACTAGATGCATGTATTTAGCAAAAAAAAAAGTGTTTATTCATGGTTCCATACACCAGCAGTCCAGTGCTACTAACATCCCCAGCACCTATATCAAGTGTAAGGTTCCCAACTGTCTCCGGGATCAGCCTCCAGGTTGGACATGGGCTGGCAAATTGTCTCTATTGTTTTGATCCTATTAGATAGCTGTTGAGAGTTCCCACAATGACCCATAGAAGTATGACTAGAAACACGTGGGGGATCCCCGCAACGGACCTTGCTCAATTTATCAATAACTTGTTGTCCTTTGTATTTACATCCAATGTCTGGCTTCCACCTTCCATGCATCAACCTTTTCAAATGACCACAGAGAACAAGTCCTGCCATCTCAACAAGAACCTTACTCACAGGTACCTATGGCTCATCCCGGTAACTTCACCCCCACAGCACACCTCAGAGTCCAACCTCTGGCTTCTGTGTTTCATGTGTTGACCTCACAGCCAATATCCTATCCCCCAGCATTGCCGCCTCTACACCATCTCCCCCTTCCGCCCCAAATAGGCTCGATGAATTAGTGCAGCTTGAGCAGCACATGGGAACGCTTGCATCAACCTGCCAAGCCATGCAAAATACTCAGAGGGAAATCCTGTTATATCTCCAGGTTCCAGGTAATGCGGTGAATACCAGCAATGTTCACATTTCAGAAGACATTCAGTCAACATGTTCTCAGTCGGCATGCACTACTCCACAAGAACCTTCAGAGGTGGCGCCTCAGCCTCTTTGTTGCACAGTAGTTAGTAAGTTTTCCTCTTTTTCATGAACATCTCAGCAGCCTCTAGGCCCAGCGAGAAGTGCCTTGCTCTGGAGCTCAGCTGGTCAGATCAGAGCTCACAGCAGTTGACAGGCTCAATGTAATCTCAGCAGATCTGTGCACATCCCATAATTTCTTTTACCATTTGTACCCACAACCCAGAATTATTTATTTATTTTCAACTCCTAGCTGTAGTTGGGCTGTGTTCTGTGTAAAAAGCCTGAAAAGAAAAAGAAAAAAAGAACAAATTATTCATTTTGCTGAGCCAGTGTTCCATCACGTGACACTCTTTTATGTATATATGGAGATGATGCTCATCATGTTGCATCTTCAAACCTTCCCCCACCCTACCATCAATGCCCTCACTCTGTGCTGTCCATCCCCCACTCCATGTGCATGAGGACTTGGCAAAGGGTGAAGTAATAGGTAAGTTACAGTGTTAGTAGTTGTTAAAGGCTGGATTGGATGTGGATGGTCGGATTTGGTTGGAACTCTCCTTGACCGAAATCAGAAGTCGCAATATTCAGAAATGCGTGGAATATCGGATGACTCAGAAGTCAGAGATCCAAAGACTGATCTATATGGGCATTGGCTTCAACTTATGGGTTGTGCCCTCTTGGATTTATAGTGCCCTGGTATTTCAGACTGAAGACTGGATGAAATTATCGGGGTTCCGATGGGTCTATTCAGAAGGATCAGTGACAAGTAATACGTTAAGACTTATTGGAGATGAGTGGGAGGTTTTGGTTACTTGGAATTGGAATAGTCAACGCGGGGATGGGATAGAGGTACCGATAAATAAATATTGAGTAAGGGTTTAGCTTTACAGAAAAGCGAGTGTAATCAAAGAGAGGTTTTCAGAATGTCGGATATGTCGGGGTTGGAATAATTGGAATAATTGGAATACCGAACAAGGTCAAAGGCCCTATTGCAGGTAGAACTTGGAGTGATGAAGTGTAATAAAAGGTATAATGATATAGGGTAGACAAGATATATCAGGTGTGTAGGATATTGCGGGTTATATTGACATAATGAGATGAAGTAATGAGATATACAATGAGATATGTAAGAGATATACAAGCTAAAGAAAGCTTGAGCAAGGGAAAGTGTATTTAAAGGAACATGCAGAATTCTGAAATCAGAAACAGAAAGATAAGGGTGCATGATACGGAGTTCCAGGGTTGGAGCAAATACAGAAATCGAGATAAGACATATGGGGATAATATTGAGATAGAATCATGAGTAAGAATAATAAATGGGGACATGTCAGAGATAAGTGGGAAAGGGCTTATCGAGATACAGAAAACATCAGAATAACACGAGTCGGATCTGGGATCTAACAGTAGTTCCCATCTTGTCCCAACTATGCACTCCCTTAGATTACAAGCTAATGTTAGGGGTAGCACAACTTTCTAGATAGCTATATAGTAGAATAATTATTGTATATATATAATTATTTTCTATAAATCTTGTCTGTTTGGTATCTGCTTGTGTGTGGACTTTGTGAGAGGTTATTAGAATACCAGTCTATTATCAAAATTTTGTTTTCTATTAATATTTCTGTGTATCTTATATGTTCCCTTCTAAGTAGACCTGGTGATATCAAATCTACTAATCCTCTATGCAGGGATGAGAACAGATGGGTGCAGATTCGCCATCCCTTATAGTCCAGATTTTCTGACCTGGTTGGTCCTCAGCAGATCCTCCTTGCGGGTCTGCTGAGAGCTGACTAGCTGAGGCCTCATCTGAGGCACTTCTTGCTGGGCTCTAGGGCTGCTCAATTCTTAGTTCATTTGGTTCAGTTTGTTTGCTCAAAAGTATTTTGAAAGTCTGTGACCAAAGAATGAACTGGAAGAATTGAGGTGACTCAGTTTGCCCAGTTTGTTCAACCCAGCAGACCTTTAATAACATTGTAAGCTGCTGACAACCATGCCAGCCGAGAGATGTGGTAAAAAAACAGTGCGATTTGTTTATTTCATTGTATGTGCCAACCCCTCCTCTTGAGCCATCTCCAGTCAGCAAGTGAGCGAAGGCAAAAAGACCTCCTCCTAGAATTTCCATCACCTCCCCATCACCAATACCTATATCCAGAGCATCTGAAGTACCATAACCATCGTTTCGCTCTTCCTCTTCCTGTTCAATCAGTCCATGGAGCTGCTGATGAACTCCTGCAAGTCCTTCAATGTTAATGCAGACCGATTATGTGACCCACCTGCTGGTTGTGCTGAAGTGTCAATTTTGCTTCTGCAGCAAATGAACTGGAATGAATGTCCCAGCTTGAGTTTGTCCAGTTTGGTTCGTTGTGGGCTTCGGCTACATTGCTAAATGTTGGAATCAAATATTTTGATGCATGACTTGCAAAACCAAACAAACTGAACCAAATGAACCAAGAATTGAGCAGCCCTTCTTTAGCATTCATGACTCTTTTTTTAGTTGGCAACACAGCCTCTGGCCTAGGTGTTGCAAGTACTGTAAGGGGAACCCCATGTGGTTCTACACTTCTTTATTATCTCTTCTTTCTATCTATTCTTCCCCACTTATCCCTTTCCTCCATTATCTCCCTTGCCCCTATCTCTTCATTCAAGTTCGCTTAAATAAGCGCCTGGTTACATAACGGGATTGGATTCCAATCCCATTACATAATCACAGTACGTTCCAGCACTTAGTTGCATACTCCTTGAGGTAGTTATCTCGGCCATGGGAACCTTAGGCTTTTCTTTTTGGATTCCCATCTGCCAGGTGTGTATCCTTGTATGTAGTCTTCTGTGAGCTTATATATCTTTGGATTCCCATCTGCCAGTGCCTAGTGTGATATTCCACTGCACCTGGAGGTTGCCCTTATAGTAGAAAAGCCTGACAACTTACTGGACTGGCTACTGTCGCTATTGTCTCTGAATCAATATCTTCAGGTGCATAGCAGCTCAGAACCCCTCTAGTACATCCTCTACATAACATTCTACTTTCCACCATCTCCTATTATGTCTACATCCATACCAGAGGACCCCAACCCTTTCGATTTCCAGGCGGCTTATAATGAGCTACACCAACGTGTTGCTGTTCTAGAGGCTGCCCTACGTGCTGAGAGACAGGAGAAGGAGATATTAGCACAACAACTTCGACAGATGGATGTTCAGGTACACACCTTGAACCATGATGTTGCCACCCTTATGACCACATCACTCTCTCCCCCAACCACTCAAAAACATGCTACTCCTGCCACTCCTGTTGACTTCAATGGTGATAGGGAAAAGGGATGAGACTTTCTGAAATCGTGCAAGCTCTACCTTGCCCTGTGCCCAACCCAGTTTGCTGATGATCATGCCAAGGTCCTATGGGCCCTATCATTCATGAAATCTGGTTGTGCCTCATCATTTGCCACACATATCTTCAAGATGGAAACCAAAACTGGTCAACCAACTCATCCTTCTTGGGCTTCTTTCAAAAAGGCATTCAAATCAACATTCTTCCTTCCTCATGAGGAGACTATGGCTAGGACCAAGCTTGAGTCTCATCAATATTATCAAAATTGTCATACAGTTGATGACTACATTGACGAGTTTGAAGAACTGGTTGAGAAGTCTGGGTATACGGAACAAGCCTCCCTTGTCATAAAATTTTGTCATGGTCTAGACCCCTCTGTCTAGAGTCAGATTGTGAATATGGTTGAGGGACACCCCTCAGACGATGACATTTCTAAATGGTTTTCAGAGGCTAGGACAATTTCACAGGCACGTGCTGCTAATGAGGCATTTCAAAGTGCTTCACATGGTACACAATGCTCCTACCCACCCCACCGCTGTCTCTGCTGGTCCTAACCACAGAAACCCACACCCACCTCACCAATCTGACTTGGTGCCACCCCTTCAGGCAGTTGCACCTGCTGCCACCATGGCTGTTCAACCAGTAGCAATGGAGGTAGATACCACTTGCCGTCGCCAATCCAGCCCTTTTGTCTGCCATAGGTGTGGAAAACCAGGCCACTTCTCTAGAGAGTGTCCTCAAGCCTTTGATGTTCGCACCATGACCACTGAAGCGAAGGATAAATGGGTCACCCACTTGCTGTCATCTGCTGATCTTAGAGCTGCAAGCCCCATTGAGGAGGATGGTCCAGAGCCTCAGGGAGAAGAAGGAGAGGATTTTGTATCACACAGCAGGTGAATAGTGTGCCCCTGCTGCCAACTCCCAATTCTTTTGCTCCATTGCTGTATGATCAGGTAAATGATGAATACACAGGTTCAGAATCTGATTTTTCAGCCATGGAGACCGAAATGCTAGACACACAACCCTTAACCCCCTCTCGACCTCATACTTGTTTCTGTCGTGAAAATTGGGAATGAAACCTTCCTACTGTAAGGGGAACTCTGCTTACTATAGCATAGTTCTGCATCTACGGGATGGTAGACTCCTGGGGAGTGGGCATCCATATCATTCTCTTCCTTATCTTCCAATCACCTGTTGTCCCTGACCTATCACAGACATGTGACAGACATAACTCCTATCTTTAGTTATCATCGGTTGATTATCTCGAGTATCTCCAATTGGTAGATAGTGCTGCACATTCTGATTGGTTGATAGCCTTTAGGTTTGTTTCCTATATAGATGCCTACTCGTCTATATAAGCAGTAGATAGCTCATGTATATTCACTATCCTAGTTATACACTTGGATTAGAGGCATTTGTCTTATCGTCCTTTGACATCCCCTTACACCTACACAGTATGTTATTGCCTCCACTCCAGGTCCAAACTCCCTGTCTCTCCCTGTTGAGATTCAAATCACTGATACAGCAAAGATCAAGTCAGTTCACACCCTGCTCGACAACAATGTCAACCAAGTGGGCTTGGGGCAAAAGTTCCTGAACCACCAACAGAGACAGCCCCTCTTAACAGCAGCAGCCGTTAAAATTGAGCTCATAACTTCTGTCAAAATGTATCATGGGTTTGTACCCCTGCAATCCTGGCTTACTTTTATCCATAGTTTTCTGGATTTCAATGGATCGCCACTGGTTCAGGCATCTCCTTGCACAATGGTCAGATTAGCATTCTTAAAATGTTGCAGAAACATGTGTCAAAAGAATGACTTCAAAATACTTTTGACTTGTGTCCTCTGCTTTATGATTCCCTATGTAGCGTTAGCGGAGTTAGAATCGTTCGTGCGCAACTTTACTGCAAATTTTTGGACATTTCCAAAATTTCTTACCTTTCTGGTGCCAAATTCCCATGGTCTTTTCAGAGGTCAGTTGCATCTTTAAAGTTACTTTTAGTTACAGATTGTATTCTGATAGTAGTTATTAGTTACAGTTATTTTTTGTAGTATTTTTATATGCAATAATGTGGTGGTTTTTTGGATTTTAAAATTGACTTTCGGCTATTCCACGTGGCACCAAATTTTGTGGCCCATATGCACCCATAATATACACTTTTCAGTTGACAGTTTGTTTTTTATGATTGTGTAAGAGGCAGTAAACCAAAGTAGCTTTACCTATTTGATACATTGGCTTTTATTTGCCTTTGGTTTAATCATTGGGATAGTTGGGCTATTGACTTCAGTCAAGTAGTCGTCATTTATACCCCCTTTTCTTGTATAGGACTGATAGTTTTGTCAAAGCCAATGTCTTCATCATTCTCTAGCCTGCCTGAATTATACTTATTTCTTTGATAGTTTTGAACGTGGTTTTTGAATATATATATATATTACATAGATTACTGCATTTCCAATATCCTTTTCATCGTGAATTACTTCATTATTATTGAGAGCATCCATCATATGAATGGTGGTATTTAGGCTCATATTTCACGTGCAGTATCAGTGTTGTGGAACATGAGTAAAGATGGAGGGGACAACAGACCGTGTGGAAGTGCACCCTGCACATGTCGGTTGAGAATGGCTATTGAAACTTGAGAGATGGTCCTTCCTGATGATGATGGCTGAAACTACTGTATGTAGAATGTATGGGTGGGGTCAGTGCTGACTTGGCAGGATATATGTAAGGCCTCATCAGACCGATCTGAGAGCCACACCTGGAATATGTCTAAAATTTCTGTCCCATTACTGGGCTTTATTGCACCTTTGCCAGGAAAAGAAAATCAACAAGACAACATACCTATTTACCTGACTTGAGTTCGAGACTTTTTGGACCAACACATGTCCTGGGAATGTTTACACACCTAAGTACAATTTTAAGACGATAGAAGTAATGTGTCTGACTGTTAGGGGCCAGATCAGACATGAGGTTGGGTTTGGATGGAACTCTTCTTGACCGAAATTGGAAGTCGCAATATTTGGAAATGTGTGGAATATTGGATGACTTGGAAGTCGGAGATCCAAAGACTGATCTATACAGGCATTGGCTTCAACTTATGGGTTGTGCCCTCTTGGATTTCTAGTGCCCTGGTATTTCGGACTGAAGACCAGATGGAATTATTGGGGTTCTGATGGTCGGGTCTATTCAGAAGGATCAGTGACAAATAATACGTTAAGACTTATCAGAGATGAGCGGGAGGTTTCGGGTACTCGGGATCAGAATAACCAATGCGGGAGAAGATAGGGTTAACAATAAATGAATATCAAGTAAGGGTTTAGCTTTACAGAAAAGTGAGTGTAATCAAAGAGGGGTTTTTGGAATGTCGGATATGTCAGGGATGGAATAATCGAAATACCAAACAAGGTCGAAAGCCTTATTGTGGGTAGAACTTGGAGTGATGAAGTGTAATAAAAGATATAATGGTATACAATGAGATATACAAGCTAAAGAAAGCTTGAACAAGGGAAAGCATATTTAAGGAACATGCGGGATTCCGAAATCGGAAATGGACAGATAAGGGTGTGTGATACAGAGTTCTGGAGTCAGAGCGAATATGGAAATTGAGATAAGACGTACGAGGATAATATTGAAATAGAATTGTGACTAAGAATGATAAATGGGGACATGTCGGAAATAAGCGGAAAGGGGCTTATTGGGATACGGAAAATGTCGGAATAACACGAGTCGGATCTGGGATCTAACAGTATCTCCTTTCTACGGCCGAGCCCTCAAAGGCCAATTACGCTGTTGAATATCGTGGGAAGTTTGGGTGTCAGTGATCTGTAAAGGCTGAAATATTGGATCAGATATAAATAGGGGAAAACAGTCTGTGGACGCAAAAACACTTTTTGACTCCCCACCACCACCACCACCAGTTCCAATGGCATCACGCACCAGGTCCACCTCGCCCACCCACTCCATCATTGACGTCAGTTCTGGCGATGAACTCACCACAGAGGTGAGAGAGTACGAGCGGAAAAAGAAGGAGTTGGAGGATAAATTGCGGGAAAAGGCGAAGGCAAAGCGGGAGAGAGAAGTGGAGGAAAAGCGGGAGCGGGAGCAGAAGGAAAAGGAGGATTGGGATCAGAAAGAACAGGAGGATTGGGATCAGAAAGAACAGGAGGATTGGGATCAGAAGGTGAAAGAGAAAGAGGATCGGCAAAAAAAGGAGGAAGCCAACTGAAGGAAGCAGAAGGAGGAGGCAGATTGGCAGAAAACTGAATCGATGCAGATGGTGCAGGAGGAGTTGAGGTGGGAGGAAGCCTGACTCAAAAAGGCATTGGTAAGTCGTTTGTTTTATGATTTTTATTGGAGGATTTTTGACAGGAATCTCGGACTAGCTGGAGAAAGGTGACCATGATCGGAAAGCTGATCGGAATATGAAGGCTACATCGGAAAACGTCGGAGGCTGAAAGCATTGACTTGAGAACGTGTGGTCAGAGGCTGACGACCGGTGTGTGCTCTGTCGGACGTGGGGGCTGGAGTGCGTCGACGAGGAGCGGAAAAGCGGGAGGTCGCGGAAGTGGGCATGTATCCAGTGCCAGAACGACCGGAAGAAATGTATGAAGCCAGGTGATGCGGATTTTGCAGTGGAAATGGTGGGAAAGTCATCATTGCCAGGGTACAAGCAGGTTTGGGCAGAGAACACGGACGCTGGACCAGGACCGGCGATGAAAAGACATTGGGCGGAAACGGCCATGGATCAGGAAGTTGGGGCCACATCGGGGAAGGGGAAAGGCAAGGAGCGGGCAACAGAGGACAATGCGGAGGATGAGGTGGAGGATGCGGGGCTTGTGGCAGAAATCTGTGGGCTCCGCAAGACTATTCATACCCTCATGAAGTGGCTCCGCTACAATGTGGAGGGAATGGTGGCATTCAACGATACATCAAAAATGTCGCACAAGATCATGGACATCGAGTTCAAGTTCCAGAAAAACGGTGAGAGACATACCACAGGGTGTCGGTGCTGCAACCGGACTTGGAGTCGGAAGCTGGGCCAGGGAATGAGGCAGAAAACATTGGGCCACAACCTGAACCGGAGAAGGAGTCAGAGAAGGGGAAAGGGAAGGCGAAGGAAGTGGACGGTGATGGAAGGGACGTCAATGTCATTCTGGATGTACCAGAGAAGGAGGTTCCGGAAAAGGCAGAAATCACCAAGGAACCGGAGGTGGAAATCGGCCAGAAGGTGGTGGATCTGGGAGATGCGGGTTTGGAAAAACAAGTTGAAGAGGGATCGGGGAAAGTGGCAGGGTCTGAACTGGAGGCCGATGGGTTGGAAGAGGAAACTATGCAGTAGATAGGGGTCGGAAAGGTGAAAAGTAATATAGAACAAATTGGAAGAGTTTCAGTAAGTAATATAGTTAGTTGTCAGAGAAATGAAGTTGTTTTTTTAAAATCGGAAACACGAAATGATTGGAAAAAATGAAATAATTGGAAAAATGGGAAATGGTGAATCAAAGATGTTTTTTTAAGTTCAAGGATGTCGGAGAATCGGGGTAAATCAGAATTGGAGGGAAGTCGGAACACAACTCGGGATCGGGATTGGACTTGTAAGAAATCGTGAAGAAGTTCAGGAGGGTCAGAAATATTGGGATGTGAAAGGCATAGATGTTGAAGGGGTTTCGGGATTGTGGGATGTAAATAGAAGTGTAGTAAGAGCGAGATGTGAATAGAAGTCTTGGGTTGGAAGTGTTATCAGAAGTCAGAATAGGAATGAAGTCGGAATAGGAATGGATGATTGGGAAAGATTGTTGTCAACATAGTGGCTACTCCCCCTTCAAGGTAGACGTCCCATCGTCTACCTCAGGCATCGGAAAGTAGAATACAAGGAGTTGGAGTGTTGGAGGACTGAAGGATTCATCGGGAATTCTTTGGGTTTTCCAGGAAATGAACGGTGTTTCTTGGAAATTCCTTGATAGTGGTCTTGATGTTGTCTAGTTGTCATTGTTGTAATCACAGATTACCAGAGAATTCAGGGAATATCAGAGGGTTTGGACTTGAAAGGGAACAAGAAAGGAATGAATCGGAATTTTCGGGATGTTTGGAAAAGCATTTGAAAAGGAGAAAGGGTAGGAGTTTGGACACGATGAGGTTTTGGAAACGAAAAAAAACGTTGTTCAGAAAATGAAAGGACAGTAATCAGTCGATTGTTACCATTCAGCATGTCGGCCAGCACCCCAATCTCATCGACAGCGGTCCGGACGAGGCTTAGCAATATTCCCCCAGAGTCCTCGAAAACTGGCTTTATTTACTGCAGGGTTTACAGCACGATTGTCGCTGGTTGCAAAGCCGTTCTGTCACAGGCTTATAAACACATCTGAAATACACAATATTAATATGAGTGCCTGCTAGGGAGAAGGATAGGTGGTAGATGACAGTCACATAATTAATGACTACAAGCATTGGAAACGACGAAGCCTCCTAATTTCAGTTAGATTATATCGCAGTAATAATTAACATACGTCACATGTCTCACTGACGTTAATGTTATACCCTTGTGCACAGCATGAAAGTTCACGCGATGCATCCAAAGACCCACTCGGACGAACATATAGGGAGTCTCTGTCACCCCAAATTTGAGGACAGTCGCTGATGCCTGTATGACTTCGTACTATATTCTGCTGTCTCAGTTTCGCTCCACAACCAAACAAATGACAACCCATTCATGTTGGAGAGTAGTAATTATGTATACTGGTTCATTAGAAGCAGGATTGTGACTCATTTCATTGTAAACACACAAAAGTCGAAACATTGGTTGATAGGCAGGTTAAGCTCTGTCTGGCATAGGCACCATCCCTGAGCTTTGACTTTGGAGTTCGCTGAGGCCAGCCTGAACGGTATGCATGTGTTTGTTAGTCTTGCATAGCTTCTTAGAAGCTCATTCAATGCCTTTGCCTGTCTCCATAGCACGCTTGAGGGATGCAGTTTGAGTCCGGAGATTGCTTTGCAATCCGGTAAGCTGCCAGTAGATGGTTTGAAGCTCAATGTCGTGAGCTTGAAGGGTGCATTTCTGAACCATACCTGGTACACACAATAGATAAAAAAAGGAATAGAGAGTACAGATTTATGATAGATGTACTTGCCTGGGAGATAGCTCGTGCAGCCCGCTGAAAGTGCGTTGGTGGCTGATCCCTTGAAGGAATTCCATACCTGCATAGCAAATCTATGCCTGACATAGCTCGGGAATCGTACTGCATCCCACACATTATACCTGTGAGCATGGTGAGTCTCACACCATCGTGATTTATGCTGCAGTGAGCCCGCTCATTGCCATTCGAAGTTGAGGGGGAGGCCTTCCAGATGTCGATGGGGATTTTGCTCAGAGGTTGGTAGAGCGCTGCCAGGGCAAAGCCACTTGCAGATTCTTTGTTTTTCAACCAATATGAAGGGAGTGATTGAGACACAGTGAGAAAAATAGGTAAGTAGGTTGGCCTCACCAATGGCCTTCTTGCCTCCCTGACGAATCCATTGCAGCATGCCTTCAAAATCAGGCAACGGTTCAGCCGAGGCAATGCTCAGCATGGCCGTGCGCACACTTCGAGTGAGACATGTCCCTTCAATGCAAGGACGTTTCTTATGAAATCAGTGAAGCAATAACAATAAAACCGAGCAAGGTGCTCGTAAGGGGTCAGTGCATGCAATGCCTTACTCCATTCTATGACGCAATAGCCTGCCATATTTTGGCACATTTCTTCGCAATGTAAGCCCAATCCTGAACACATGTTCAGTATGTGTACGTTTACAACTACAACATTCATCATCACTCACCCAATGCTTGTCCTACATGTCCATCCGCCATGAAGGTTTCGAAACTGACACCGTGAATGTGGCAGAACTTCACAATCTCACCGGTGTCTTTGTGCACAATCAAAAAGATGCGATTGAATAGTATATGGTGCGCTTCTGCACTCTGGGAAGTTGTGAATGCACGAGCCACGACAATAGCTAGTTTGCCGGTGAGGGCATGCATATATTTTGGAGGATTCTGAATGGGACAACTTACAACAAAGGTATTCGGGAAACCAAGCCTCTATTTCGAACTCCTGCCAGTTGTGAAGGCATTTGAAGGATGTGTCAATAGAAGGTCGTCTAGTTTGCAATAACAGCTGACTCATGGCCTTAAACATGCAGACTACGATGTATATTTGGCCTTCACTGGACACGCTGTGTTCCTCAACACAGCACACATAGCGCTTCTCTGGAGGCAGCTTTTTGTGTTCATAAAGAAGATGGTAGGCTCCTGAATATAACTGTTAGCCTGCAATAGATATGAGTAAGTTGTTCCTGGTACCTTTGAGCCCTGTTCCAAACATATAATGCTGGTTTTGCAGTGTATTTATGATGCGTGCAGTATGGTCTGCATTGCTCAAGGATGGATGCAAGTCACCAAGCGTAGGATCACAGAGATTGACCCATCCGAGGACTTTGCGCAACCCAGACATAAACACTGAGTCCAACACGATTTGCCGTGGCATAGCGTCTGTGAGTTTCAAGTCTAGCTCCTCAAGCAGTGACGTGAGGACATCATGAATCGCCTGGAGAGTCTTGGTGGGGGTTGGATTGGCATGTGAGTGGGGGTTTCGACATACGAGTAGAATGTATGAGCAGTGGGCTAACTCGTAGGGATAATAGAATTTGAAGACTGCAGGACAAGGCTCCGTACAATCCATGGTACCTCGGGTCAGGACACCATTGGAGTCTCGATGCCATGTTGCTAACCTGGTATCAGAACCACATCATATCCTTTCTTTTTTTAAACTCATGGCACAGCTCTTTCTGCTCTCACGGTGCAGCCACGGAATTGCATCAGGCCAAAGGACCATAGCCCTCGAACCTGGCAGCTCGTTTGTAAGCCAAGATGGTCTGCATGTTATTACTCATTAAGGCTTGCAGGTACGGAAGGTCGAATTCGTTCAGGTTCCGCAAAATCAAATGGGCGTGGTGCCCCTTCCGATGATGTTCACACCTGAGGTATGCAATTAGTGATCTCCTGGGCATGCTTGCCAATGTAAAACTCATGCACTGAATGAAATCCTGTAGATAAACATTGCGACTCATGGTCAGCTGGCCTGTACACTTATCCCGTGTCCGTGTTCCTTCTTGTGTGTGCACATCCTGCAGTGCGTGATAATAATCATAGGCACTTGGTTCCTCTCCAAAGTACTCCTCCATGGTGTTTAGGCAGTCATCTGCATTGTATCCAGGGTGTGAATGTGAGTCCACAGATGAGCTTGAGTCTCCCTCGCATTCAAAGGGGCAGCCGCTCTGTCGAAGAGCGCAAAAAAAGACCAAGGTTTTCAAAAATACTTCACGAGGCGCATGGGATGTTTCTGGATATTCAAACATCAACGGAAGCTCATCCAAGAGTCTTGTTCCATTGAAGGAACAATATTTTAGACATCGGCCTAACTTTCATTAGCTCATCAGAATTTAGTAAGTATCAGCCCTCTTACAGCTGATTTTCAATTGATAACATGGCACCGCCTCCTGGGTGCCAGTATCATGCAGAAGGTGACAAGTGAAATTCGTATGGCCGCCATGAGAATCACCCAGGGAATATTGAACATTGTCCTTGGGGTTGACGAAAGTTTGATTCAAATTGACTGCGAAGCGGTGAGCAATGGCCTCCCCCGCGAGGGAGCCAGTTTGTGGATACTCAATGACTGCCCCCGCAGGATGCTCCACGAGTGCGTGGGCATATCCCTGCTGCGTGGTACGATTCTGGCCATTCTGGATTTCTTCTTCGGTGAATGGTGTCGCCATAGGGGGGGAATATTGACATTGTTCAAGCAAAGGATGTGACACCATCGGTAAGTGCGAATTCAAGACATTGTGGAGCTGGAGAGAATCTGAGTTGTCACTCAGAGACCCCTTGCTCTGGAGGATCCCCGCATCGTGGAGGATTTCCCTCACCTTGAGCAAAGCACCCAGCTGGTTGAAGGTCAGCGGCATTGCATGCTCTTGCATACACTCATCCGTCCTGCAATTATAGCATGCCAGTGTCTGAGCCCCCTGGCGCCCTCCAGCGCAACTGTTGCCTCATTGCTGGGGTGTTTCACTCACCCCATGCCATGCTCATACGTCCACCTGGGGAGAATCAACGGGTACCCTCCCCTGAAACATCCTTTTTTTTTCCTTGGGGAGTGATGAGCCTACCTTTCCAGGTGAGTGATCACCGCTGATTCTCAGGCCCACCCTCATATACATTTAAATTTTATTTTCACAGATGAAACCATACCCCGGCATGTGGTCAAGGGTAGCCATTGAAGCTTCGTTCCCTCATCTAGATTGTCGTGAGGTGAGCCTTAGTCTGATATATGGTGTGTTCCCAGGGATTCCATGGCCAAACTCCATGACCATTCAAGATTTATCGTGAGTCCAGACATTTCTGTAGCTGGTCCGATGTCTAACAATTGTAATACAAAAACTATGCATTCATCACCATGCTCTGTTGGATTTTTGGGAGGGCGCATGCCTGAGTGAGGTGAGTCCTTGCGATCGTAAGCCTGAGATGTTTCACAAGTAAATTTGCCACAGACGACAGAATTCTCCAATGGGCATGTGGTGCCATCATGCAGAGCCATCCGGAGCTTGTTTACTTGTATATATGTCGGTGTGGTCAGCCCTTCCCTCATATGTCTATACATTTGGGGAGATTATATGGCTCATGGTGTGGCCAAGGAAGTTATACAGCTGTCATTATGCTAAAAGGAGGGATGCAGCACGGCCAAGATGGTCCCAGGCCCGCAACCATTCATGTTTTACAGTGAGTCAAGACTTTGGTGTAGCATGTCCGATGATCTCCAACATATTTGAATTTCCAAACAAACCATGGATATCCAAGCTCTGTTCTATTTTTTAGGGCATGCACATACAAAGACAGATTCTTTCAACAATGAAGGCCAGCGCCATGAAAATCCAGACTCGGGCACCTCACTCCTCACCCATTGTACCACTGCAAGTCCTAAGGTTTTCAACTTACATCAACTCAACTACTCAATGTACTAAACTTAACAGATCTATGCAGGGCCTAATTTATTTTTTCATTCATGGTCACTCACCACCAGTCAGTCCTCAATCTTTCTGCATAGAGTCGTTTATCGTTGGGCTCCCTCCACAGATCGCTCGGCCCAGCGCCGCCCCCGTTGAAGCAAATTGGCAAGACCAACCATTTCAATTACCGGTCGTGCCACATGAGAGACATGCAGATGTAGAATGGTGAGTGAGGGCATGATTTTCTGGACCTAGACTGAGCCGATATTGTTAAAAGCTGACCTCTGAGACATTTCTTTCTACAATCATTCACTCCCTCATCTTTGACCCAGCCTCCACTCTCTACTACACAACCACACCAATGGCTCCTTACATTAACAAAAATCGCTCTGTTACCATGTGCCATTTTTCTCTGCAACTTCATCAGCAAGCAACAGACTATGTTCAGTCGTACAAAGACGAGCTTTTTGCTCCTTGTCTCACTATGCAGGCCCGCTCTCCAAATTCTGTGTTCTACGACCGTGCTGAGGGTGCAGTGGTTGAATATCCTTAGTATGTCTAACTCCCCTTACCACGTACTGGTTCGCGTCTGATGACCTTCAGCCCTATGTTGGGAGGACACTTGATTAATCCAGGCGGAATCAGCAAGTATCTTGAGCAGCGCCGTCAGGCATTCAAGTGCTGGTGCGGTTTGTTGTCGCCTGACGTGCCAGTGTTCATTGAACTTTGGACAATGTCCCAAGGGTCTTACGCATCTTGTGAAAAATGTGGTTTAAATGGTAAAATTTATTCCGCTTCATGCACTGCCACTCTGATTCCAGTGCAGTTTCTCTTGATGAGAAATTCCAAACTACGTCTATGACTGCGGATTACCCTTTGTTGGATAAAAATGCTGGTGTGTCTTTTTTTTAAATGGACGACATCGAAATCTTGAATACCCATTGTAGCGGCCATGCCCACCTCCTCTCCTATGAGCATATTCGCCGCACATGGCCTTGCGCCCCAGGCCAGACGGAATGGTTTGAGACGCCGTCATTCAATGGTCAGGTACTTGGCCACAGGTGGAACTCCTGGTATAATTCGATGTGATTAGTGGCGTTTTTCAAATTCTAACCCTCACATTAGAGAAATCACGCATGAGAGCACCAATGGTCTCGTTGAGCCCCCCCTCGATATCAAAGTTGTGACGAGAGATCCGAGACAAGCGAGAGGAGCATGAGACACCCTTGTGACATGGACAGGAGGCCAGTCCAGTCCACTTCCTCTCATTATCTTCCCCAATGTCATCTACTGTGGCTGGATTGATGTACAGTGGTAACATCGCTGGTGCCTCCTCTTTGCAATATGGCTCTAGATCATCAGGCTCTGCAGAGCAAAGCACCCTTGAGTTCTGTGATAGGTGCTTTGCTGCTTACCCTGTAGAGATGTTTGCGAGCTACCATTGCCATCGTTGAGCCCCAGAGCGTGTAGCCACAGTTTTCTTCACATTAGCGCTGACAAGCATGATACTCGACAGCACCTATTACACTACAAAAGATGCTCACTGCACACACGCCTATCATCATCAGCTTTCGCCAGACCATCATCTGCTGTGCTACCTCCAGTCCACCAGACACATCATCTCCACACTCATTCTATTTTTCATCAATTCTATTTTCAATATGCCATCCAGCATTGCCGCCACCACATCCCATGATTTGTTTCAGATGACTACCAAGCCAGACATACACGTTGGACCACGCGTTGAACTTCCTAGTCGGCGTTCTCCCCTTGATGTTCATTTGTCCAGTCCTCCTCCACAAGTCGCACATCGTTGGTACTATCCCCTATATGTCGAATCTCCTGAAGGCCCATACCGAATATTCCCCTCATATCCTCCTTATCACATTCATGATTGCATATGGGTATTCGATCAAACCTTCCATGCTCCCTTCTACGTCATCGGTTTTGACCCAAACTTCCAACCAGTGAATGGTTGGCATCGTATCGTCCTCAGGAATAACTGGTACATCAAAGAGCACGGACCAGGAACAGAGATTTGCTACGGTTATGTGCCTAAGGACTTCGTCAAGAAGGGCTCGTCTTCGTTCCCTCTCTGGAGGAAATTCGTATCCAAGTGTCGTGATTGGTTCACATGTTTCTGAGTCGTCATCAAGTCACATGACTCACTTACTCATCTTCGGAGATATTTGACAAGCAACTGGAATCCTATTGGATGGCTATGACTCATTTTTCATCACCTGACTCACTCGCTTCTTGGCTGTGCTTCTATTTCCAATTGTTCCACATGGTCTATTGTCTGTGACTCACTTCTATTCTATTTCTGGCTTCTATTTCAAATTTGCTGCCACATTTCTATTCATTTCTTCGACCACCTGACTCATTTTTCCATTTCCTTACAAACCATCTTCCTATTTTGGTTTTCTGCCTCTCGCCGTTAGTCATTTCTCCTGTCTGCTGTCGACGACATCGTTGTATGGCATACTCGCATCGTTTGTTGTTCTGCTCGTGTATATAAGGCCTGTTTCGCCTTAGTGTACCCCAATTCACCTCTATCAGTTGGATTCACTTGTCTAAGTCTAAGTCTAAGTCTACTGCTACGTCTACTACTACTACTACGTCTACATCAAGGCCAGCTTTGTCAATCACGTGACATTTGCCGTTGTATCTCGTCTACGCTTACGTCAGCGTATTACGTCATCATCTTCGTCACTGCTACGTCCTCATCTTCGTCTTTGTTCTACCTTTGTTGCTGCTGATAGCAAAGCGCACTGAGCCGAACACCAGTGTAAGTAGCCGTGCAACGACGACACCGCTACCCACTGTCTTTTGGATCTATTTCCGAAAGTAAACCGACAGCGCACATCTGCAAAAAATATGATAATCCTTACTAATAATGCTAAAGAGTATTTGGGGGCTTGGAGTGCTAGCTTACTTTTTTGGAGGTTGATGGGATCAGGCCATTGACCATATACACTGAACGGTAACAATTGACTATGAACTCATGAAAGGATAAGGACTATTGTTGCAGGAATTTGAAAATGACCATAAAATAGGGTTTTTTGGAAAAGGGGTAGAAGGAAATGTGTAGGGGAGAAAAAAGGTGTCGGAAAAAGATAGGAATTGGGATGTGTTGGTAGAATTTGCGGGTTTTGTTGGAAATATTGGTAAGGTGCTTGATATTCAGCCTGGGATATTGTCCTAATTGTTTGAAAGGTCGGAATTTTATCAGAAATGTGGGTCAGAGGATGTAAGGATGGTGTAGTCATGGATACAAGGGGTTTAACAGTGCCATTTGAGGGAGATTGTTATGGATTCCGAAGGCAGTTTGTCGGTTATTGTCCCATAACGCAGAATTCGGTATTGGTGACTAGATTTGGAGTCAGAGTAACTGCGTTGCATCTTGAATAGTCAGATTTGGGAAGTCTGGAAGTTGGAGGTCAGAAAACTAAATCTCGGAAATGGAAAGATGTCTTGAAGGAGATTCAGAGTTCGAAGTTTGTGGAAATCGTCCTGGAGTGTTCTTGAGGAAGTACAGATGTACTGTGCGGGATGTGTCGGGTGAAATCCTATAGCTAGAGCCTCGTTAACATGTTCTCGAGGTGGTTCTGGCTTAACTAGATTTCAGGAAAATAATTTTTCCATAGTGAGATTCTCTCCCTCCGATAGATGTGATCTTGTCAGAGTGCGTAGCGGAATATTGATGATCGCTTGTTGGGAATTGGAAGAATCAATGTAATGGATTTTCCTATCGGAAATGCGCCAAAATTCCCATATTGTCATGTTGCGAGTTGCAGATTCATCAAGCATTGACGTTGGATGTTATGGCAGGTCAGAGGATGTTGCAGCGAAGCAGGATTTTTGGAGATTCGGAAAAACACAGTATTTGCAGGTTTCCTGGAGACATGTCATAGAATTGAATCTTCTTGTTGAGGAGTGCAGAACTAGGTACTACCCAATTCCATGTCAATCAATGGATTGTAGTAGGTGGGTTAGTGGCGTCCCCAGCACATCGGAACAATTAGAAACAAGTGGCGTTATACGCATTGTAATAATGACCAGGATTTTTTGCTTGACGGGAAGAAACGTGATTGGTGTGGACAGCCTGCTGGACGGTGTGACATAATATGTCATTGGTAACAGGAAACGGAGACTGGCAGAAGGTGGGAATCTGAAAGATGGTGTTTTAACATAATGATTGGTTGAAAATGTTCGGAAGAAATGATATTCAGGGGTTTTCGGGATTGGGGGGAAGATCAGAGATGATTGTAAAGGATTTGGCGGAATTGTTGGAAGGGAGGAAGGGTGTTTTCGGAAAGCGTCTGTGGTGATCTTGGTAAGGCACAAAGGAAGATATGAACGCGGATTCGTGCTCGAGGGTCTTTGAGCTGTCAGTCTCGGGGACTTGGAAGGTCCTCTAAGGGGACCTTGATGTCGGAATCACTTAGCGTGACAGTTGTAGTTTGGGATTTTGCTTTCCTGGCAAAGGATGATGACTTTGGGCATTCTTTCACTTTATGACCAGGTCTTCCACAGTGGAGGCATAGCTTTTGGTCGATGCGTCATTGTTCCTCCTGTAGTATCAACTTGCCGTCTTGTCCGAGGA
Source organism: Ramaria rubella (assembly GCA_015039355.1). Lineage (NCBI taxonomy): Eukaryota > Fungi > Basidiomycota > Agaricomycetes > Gomphales > Gomphaceae > Ramaria > Ramaria rubella. Next base: position 264,601 of record MU134332.1, read on the forward strand.
TGTCGGAAAGTTTCGGTGTTGGCAAAATTGGGGTTTGGTCGGAAGTTGTTGCCATTTGTTGTGAGTCATCACAAAGAAGGTTGGAGGTTGCATTGTTGATGTCGCTCAGGATTTGCTCAGGTTTGAAGTCTTCATCTATGAGGCACTTGTTGAAGAAGCTGGAATACTCATGAATGTTTGATGGGTTGATGACATTCTCAGTAAATCTGTCAGTGTCGTCAAAATCAGGTGTTTAAATTTGGGTGTTGGAAGACATTGTAGAAATCAAGAGTGTCAGCTTGTATATACTGTTAAAGGCCAGATTGGACGTGAAGGTCGGGTTTGGTCGGAACTCTCGTTGACCGAAATCGTACATCGCAATATTCAGAAATGTGCAGAATATCAGATGACTCAGAAGTTGAAGATCTGATCTATACAGGTGTTGGCTTCAACTTATGGGTTGCACCCTCTTGGATTTCTAGTGCCCTGGTATTTCGGACTGAAGACCAGACAGAATTATCAGGGTTCTGATGGTCGGGTCTATTTGGAAGGATCAGTGACAAATAATACGTTAAGACTTATCGGAGATGAGCAAGAGGTTTTGGGTACTTGGGATCAGAATAACCAATGTGGGAGAAGATAGGGTTAACGATAAATGAATATCGAGTAAGGGTTTAGCTTTACAGAAAAGTGAGTGTAATCAAAGAGGGGGTTTCGGAATGTCAGATATGTCGGGGTCGGAATAATCAGAATAATCGGAATACCAAACAAGGTCGAAGGCCTTATTGCAGGTAGAGCTTGGAGTAATGAAGTGTAATAATGATATAGGGTAGACAAAATATATCAGGTGTACAGGATATTGCGGGTTATATCGAAATAACGAGATGAAGTAACAAGATATACAACAAGATATATAAGAGATATACAAGCTAAAGAAAGCTTGAGCAAGGGAAAGCATATTTAAAGGAACATGCGGAATTCTGAAATCGGAAACAGAAAGATCAGGGTGCATGATATGGAGTTCCAGAGTCGGAGCGAATACGGAAATTGAGATAAGACGTATGGGGATAATATCGAAATAGAATTGTGACTAAGAATAATAAATGTGGACATGTCGGAAATAAGCAGGAAAGGGCTTATTGGGATACTGAAAACATTGGAATAACGCAAGTTGGATCTGGGATCTAACAGATTTAAGCTATGCAGAAAAGCTGCTTATTGCACAAGTGCGACCAAACTATTGTGTGGCACATGTGGAGTCAGGAATGCATAAAATGCATGCAAATGCAGTTCTCATTTCTAATCCCATGGCAAAAATATATACAATGCTTCCACCTCATTGTGACGACATTGATGAAGTCATGGCTTTTGTATACACAGGCCCCACACACCCAAGCCAGGAAGATTTGAGAAGATCACCCTTCTTAGTATGCCATTGAAAAATCACTGCAGCATTGGAGTGGTTGGGATTGAATCACTGTGATTACCATGACCTCATTATTTCTCAAGACAATTCTGTTCAAATCTAGCATACCCAACCACCCACAGATAGGATGGACACATATGAATACACACGTGTGTACCCTTTTTCTCAGTCGCTATTCTTACTGCATCTGAGCAAAAGAGGTACGAGACCATATTACATACAAAATAGTCAGACACTAACAGATACCACTACCTAGACTTACAGTAGTCATCTAGGTAATATTAGTCGCTATTCTTACTGCATCTGAGAAAAAGAGACTTACAGTAGTCGTCTAGCTCCAATAGGTTATGGGCCCCATGGCACAACCATAAGAACGAACCCAGAGTACCCCTTGGATGCCTCAACAGAATGACGAAAGACCTGGTAATAAAATTCCCTATGAGGATTGGAAACCTCACCGAAGGTGATTGGGTCCAATGGTCCCGAGAAGTGAGAATGTCACTACAGGCACAAAAGGCCTGGAAATATGTGGATGGCTCCTCCAAGATACCTACAGACAAGTCTGATGCACAGGAGTGGATGGAGATAAATGACCAGATCATGGGCGCACTTGGCACCATAGTAGACCCATCATTGCAATGCGAACTGGAATAGATCTCCAACACATCTGTTGCGTGGATGAAGCTCAAGGACAAAACCCAATCCATAGGCATCATCGCCAAGCTCGAGAGCATGCAAGCCACTATCTGGAACCATTTCTCTTCTGACACCCCCTTCAGCACTTTACCAAAATTTGGGACGCACTCACCACCATGTTTGATGGAACCCCACCTACCGATGAAGAGTGGCTGATCATGCTCCTGCTAAACGCCCTCAGTGACGGAGAATACAACTGGCTAAGGAAATATTTAATCACCTTCATGACCAACTCCAACATGCAACTATCGGCAAAAGACATAATCAAGAGAATAGAAACCGAAGCCAGGGAGTTGCGTGGGACCACAAAGCAAGAGGAATTGGCAATGGCATCCAGGAGTGCAAAAGGAAAAGGGATGAAAAAAACCAAAGTGAAATGCAACACCTGCGGAAAATCAGGACATATGGCAGAAAAGTGCTGGAAGGGAAAGGAGTCAGCAAACACCCCTGATTGGTTCAAGAAGAAAGAGAAGGGGGTCGACAAGGCAAACACGGCGAACACTAACAGTGGCTCAGAGTCGGTCGCTATTGCCACCAAATCAAATGACACATGCAGAGTGATGCAGGACAGGATATTTGATGGACACATTTCCTGCATGGTGCTCAACGAAGGCGAAGAGAATCCAATCACATCACAGAACAAAACCATCGCCCTCACGGTGAAGGAAAACCTGCTGTTCTTCTTCGATTCCGGTGCAACTTGCCAGTGTTCCCCCATAGAATCAGACTTCTCCGACCTGACACCTATAAGCAAGAGAAACATAAGAGGTATCAACAATGCTGAGATTCCGGCCATCGCCCACAGAATGATCAAGGTCAAGTGTGGAAAAGGCAGAAGACTGATCCTGCGGGATGTTCTATACACACCCACAGCCACCATATGACTGATCTCTATAGGGAAACTAGTGGATGAACGCCTCAGGAGCATATTCAATGCAACAGGCTGTAAGGTCAAAGGCACTGGGAATAAAACAATCACCGAAGGCCAACAGAAAGGAAAAGGGTTGTACGCACTTAACGGAAACATGCCCAGCATTGAATGCATCTCCCTATTGAGAGCAGCCCCTACCATGGAAACCTGGCACAAACGCCTAGGCCACGTGAGCTACTACTCCATAATTCAAATGACAAACCAACAACTTGCCACAAGTTTGCCGAAATGTCCTTATGGAGCTGCCGATATCCCCCCTGTATGCAAGCACTGCATCCTAGCCAAACAAACCAAGAAACCCATTCTGAAAGAGAGGGAAGGGGAGAAGGCGAAGAACACACTGGATATCATCCACTCAGACCTGACAGGGCCGGAAAGTGTAGCTACGGCTGGAGGCGTGAAGTATGTCCTGAACCTAGTAGACGACCATATGTGATACACATAGACCTACCTCCTGAAACAAAAGGGGGAGTTCGCAAAACACTTTAGAGAATGGAAAGCATTGGTAGAGACCGAATCGGGGTGCAAAGTAAAATGCCTGCACACAGACAATGGGGGCGAGTACACCGTGAATGAATTTGAGAAATACCTGCGAGAGATCGGCATTAAGCACCAAGTGACAGCCCCCTACACCTCCACAGAGAACAAACTGTCAGTGAGATCCCACCGAACTATAATGAGCTGAGCACACATGATGATATCCAACACGGAGCTACCCCCAAAGCTATGGGGGGAATTCGTCATGACTTTGACCTACATAAAAAACAGGACACCAACTGTCGCTCTGGAACGAAAAACCCCACACAAAGCCTGGCATGGAAGGAAACCAAACGTATCCCACATGCACGAGATAGGCTGCCTGGTGTATGTCCTCAAACCCAGACACACCCCGAAGATCTATAATAGATCAAGGGAGTGCATACTAGTCATACTCACAAAATTTGAAGGCTTACCGCTGCTACGAACCATCCACTGGGCAAATTGTTATATCACAAGACATGGTATTCATCGAGTCCCAAGATAAATCGGGAAAAGAAGATGAGAAAATGCCAGTGGACCCCCCACAGGCATCCCAACCTGAAACTGCAGACGACATTCAAACAGAGGTGGACAACTGTAAGAATGTAGATTCTTACTGTAGCATATATGCTACTATTGAGCTGGACAATGCTCGCCTTGTCCAGGGTCTATGATGCAAGCCACGTGACTCATCCCAGCACGCATTATACGCATTGCTCGTCTTTCTTTCAGCTTTTTCTCGAGCCTTTGTCTAATGTGGTCCATCATTCCTTTATCATCATTTCGTATATAGCTATGCACATTACCCCAATTTATCTTTGCATCCTTACCACTGAGCTCCCGCTCAATAGGTAGTCTTTCTCTCTCCATTCTGTGTCTTTACCACTGATCTCCCGCTCGATAGGTAGTCTTTCTCTCTCCATTCTGTGTCCTTACCACTGATCTCCCACTTGATAGCCATTAAGGCTTCGAGCTTCATATTTTTCGCACCCACCCTTTAACCTCTTCCCTAAATTTTCTTCTGCTTTCTAACTTTTTGTACTTATGCTTGCGCTGGCTTGAGCATGGCCCAGTTACCGGCTGTGCAAAAGAGCGCTGGTATCGCAATATATCTTGTTGCTATCCCAGCGTCACGATGAGAGGCATAGATTAAAGTAGATAAGTCACCAGAGTGACTTATGGATTAGATTATGTAACGCTGCCCACTAGGGGTGCCTGTAGATAGTGGACAACTATACAGTTGTCCACAACTAGCTTAGATAATCACTTTTAACTTTACTTGTAACCACACCAATCACAGACTCCAATACACATATTGGCTCAGTCTGTTTGTGTGATGCAACCTAAGTATCTTACACTTTTTTGACTGCCAATTCATTGGCAGTACTGCAATAAATTGATAAAAAAGATCAAACCGATCTTTTTACCAGTTTATTCATGTCATTCAACCTCCTCAGTACATAAAAACAATCCTGATGCCACAACTTTAGCCTAACTCTCAGGATGCTTTGTGATCTCACATCATCTCCATGTGATAGTCAGTGGGTCTGAGGTCCAACAGGTGATATGATATACTGAGACTTTTCCTCTGGCCTCTCAAATGAAGCTTTTATATTAATTCTGTGATATGGAAATGCATGAATAAGTATCTTTGTTTTTTTTTCAGTAGCTGTACCATTGTCTGACTGATTCCCAGACTTCTACCCCCCAGATTTCAATTGCTTGATTCAGACATGGAAATTTCCAATTTGGTTTGTCTGAATCAGGCTCAGATTCCTCAATTCAGACTTTGATAATCTGTCCAGTTCAAATTGCCCAGTTCAGATTGAATCAGATTGTCTAATCCAAATCAGGTTGGCAGGTTCAGAGTCAGATCTCCTGGCTCAGACTTGGATTGGAATTGGATGGGTGGAGTCAGAGTCAGACTTTGAAATGGAATTGGCCAATTTAAAGTCTGATTTGGAGCTGGATATTCCAATTCAGGCTTGGATTGGCCAGTTCAAGGTTGGAATCAGACTTGCTGGTTCAGAGTAGAAATGTCTATTCAGTTACAATGTCTGATACCAAAATTTGGGTTTTCCAAGCTGGAGTGAGATTGAGAGCTGGATAGTTTGATTCACAGTAGGATTTGGACTCTCTGATACACAGATTATTGTCTGATGCAATCAGATTCTCAATGGGAAAACCCTCAAGGCTGCTCAGGACCCAAAACCCTAACCCTAACCCTGCCTGAAACAGCACTGCTACCAGCTTGGGTATTTTCCCAGGGTGAGGATCAGGCAAGCTCCAGGGAGGTCCCAGTGGCTCGCTTGATTCTCCCTGTATTTTTCCAAATTATACTGGGGCTGCTGTGGGGCTCCCAGAATGGCCCTTCAAACTCTGAGCTGACCAATACTGACCAATCATGTTGCCTAAAAAGTGCCCACCACCCACTGCCCGACTTTACTATATAGAGGATTGGTAATTATAGATGGAGGAGTGGATGGAGTGGACAGCCTGGTGTGTATGATCAATCAAGTGACTGTGGTCAAACAAATATGATGTACTTAGGTGACATGACAACCTCATGCCAAGTTATCGTCAGGAATAAAATAACCAGATGTGAAAGCTATTTGCTTATTCTTCTGTAGGTATTTATATTGTATGTCTCAAATGTATGCAATCAGGACAATTATAAAGGATGTAGGTTCCACCTCCCTATCTCATACTCATTGTCTGGTCCTGACACTGGCTCTGTGTCTAGCTTTCTGATTAACAATCTTCAGCCACCTCCCTCAGCAGGATGTGCAAATTGTATTTTCAACCTGGCAACACGTGATCTTGCCTCAGGCTCTGGCATGCTTGGTATGCATGGTCTAGATCTCCAACACTGAGCTGTCTAACTTGAGTGAACTGTACCTCATGCCTGCCTGCTTTCACTTTTGTGCTCTGTGTATATCTCCATAGCAGTGCAATAATGTCAAAGAGCTACTTCCTGTGAATTGGTTACCAGTGCAGCATTGGACCAAGGTGGACATTTTTTTCATACTGTGGACAGGTGCATGGTGTGTGGGCTTGGACAACACTCTGGATGAGTGACTAGGCACTGGTCTGGAGTATTTTCAACACTTCACTCCCACTAGGTGAGTAACCCATGCTATGCACGGGCACCCCGTTAGGCCTTTGTTGGTTTTGAAGATATCCAAAAATTCTATTTCTACATATATATTTAAAATTACATTGTTCCTATGTATTCAAACAGCCAGTTTTATAAGTTGTCCAGAGCCAATGTACTACCTGTCATCAGAGTTAGCAACATTTGTGACTCCAATAAATTCCCAAATACTTACTCAAGTTGGATGAAGCAGAACATCCTTATATACAATATTTGTTGTCACAGCACCTTCATTGAGAAGTATTTTGACTCTGCCCCAGTTAGTTCCCCAAGACACTCCAACATAGAATTGACCATGACCAAACACAAGGTGTCACAGGTCTATCCCAACAGTTCCAAGGGACTGTCCCTGTGAATTGTTGATAGTCATTGCAAAAGCAGGTCTAAGTGGAAACTGCCTTCTCTGCAATTCAAAGCCCAGTTCTTCAGGGTCTGCTGTTATTGTCATCCGAGGGATGAATGCATATTGTCCCACACAGGGCCCAGTTACAATCCTAACCTGGAGGACTCTGCTTGTCATATGGACCAACTGAAGATGTGTGCCATTGCACAGTCCTTGACCAGGATCCAGATTACGAAGGAGCATCAAAGGAACACCAGACTTCACTTCAAGCTGGCTGGGAGGGAATCCACCAAAGTGAATGGTCCTCAAGTACTCCACAGGATATTCATCACCCTCCACTCCTTCTTTCACAGAGTCTGCACTATTGTGTGTGCGGCCTTCTCCAGGAAACTCTTTGAAGATCAAAGAGTTTATCTCATCCACATCCACATTCCGAGGACAAAGGATGGCACGTTCTAAGAAGTACTTATCTGGATGTGCATTTCCAGTTTGAATACCGGGATATATTTCTGAGATCAAGGAGGACACATCAGGACCACAAAGCATGTGCTGTGGGAGAGTGATGGAATGATCCAATGGTAAATCTTTTCCCTGACCAATGTCCAAGAGCCATTGTGCAAAAGCTGCACTCTGTGGGTCATTAGGGTCAACACGCATATTTTGAGTGAGATGCAAGACTTCAACACGTGGCCACAGTTGAGACCTTTGGATACAGGCTCCTATGATATCCTCTTTTGTTCCCTTGGGAACAACAGGTAGGGTCTGCTGGAAATCACCACCCCAAGCAACAGTGACACCACCAAAAGGGACATTAGGCTGATCATGAAGATCTCTGAGAGTTCTGTCTACAGCCTCACAGGCAAAGCAATGCTGCATTGGAACTTCATCCCAGATGATAAGACTGACTCTCTTGAAAAGCTCAGCCTTTTCAGAATCTTTTTTGATGCGACACACACTTGCCTCATTCAACTTCAGAGGGATGTTACACATGCTGTGAGAAGTGCGACCACCTGGGAGGATTATGGCTGCAATACCTGAGGATGCCATGCATAAGACAATGAGCCCTCTTGATCTGCATGAGTGAGTGAGGGTTATCCATGTGAATGATTTTCCAGTGCCACCTGGACCATGGACAAAGAAAAGTTTGCCACAGGGTCTGCCTTGAGCATCTCGTTTTAAAGCTGAGGCCAGAATATCATCATGCACTTTCCTTTGCCCATCATTGAGCTTAGCAATATTTTCAATTGCTCTTGCTACCAAGCGATTTTCCCACAATTTCATCCCATTGCCCTGTGACCTGAGGCATGTCTTTGAACTGATCCAGGAACTTTCCAGCCTGACGCAGGATCAGATCTATCTGATACAAACCAAAGTCATAGATCTGGTCATCTGAAGGGTTCTGGATCCTATCCTGAAGACGATGTTTTAAGTCATCACAGATTCTGTCTTTGAAGGTGTCCCACAGTCCTTTTGGATCAGAGGGAAAGCAGTTTGTTAAGATAGTAACAAATAGCCTCCGGAGCTGAGCACCTGTCTGCATGAAACCAGCCTCTTGAAGACACAACTTCCACTCCTGATCATCTTCCAGCAAACCTCGAGCAAGGCATGCTTCCTTATTGGTATTATATTCTTTGCCCTCAAAGGTCCTGATGTTCTCATGGGATGTGGGACCTCTGACCACTGTAAGCAGAGTACGCAGATAGAAGCGATCTCCAGATGAAGGACCTGCAAAGTGTATGCGACCAATTGCCTTGCCCTTTTTGCGAGGTTCCCATTTTCTTTTATCAGGCTTCCAGGTGAAGTGCTCAGGAAATTCAACATAGAGCAACTGGCAAGCATGTGGATAAGTTGCATTGGCCTCAAAGAAAGCCATGAGTTTGGTCTTAGAACGACCTGCCCGCTCTAAGATAGTCATGGCATCTGTATTAGGATCAAAGATGACAGACTGCTGATCTTGGAGATGAACAGGGAGTGCTATGACAGCTGGGATTTGTGTGTGTATCTCAAACTCTGATAACCTCCAGAAAGCCTCATGAGCACTGACATAGCGAGCATCAAGGTACTGCTTGACTTCATCCTTGGCCTTCCCAAACTCCATGGTAGTGCGGTCATGTCCCTTGTAAACATACTTGTGCATGTATTTGGTGGACCGGATGTTTAAAGTGAGCTCAGCATTAATATGGCATTCCTCTTCAAGAATAAGATAAGGGATGTAAGGAACAACATGTCTGTTGTCCATTGTGTGTCCTCTGATAACATGCTGCCTGCCATCATCTGGGCGATGATATTCAGGATATCCATCATCCTTTATAATAGTGATCTCACTGAATTCTTTTGGAAAACGCTTGCTGCACTTGTTCTCCTTCATGCAAGGAGCACCAGGCTTTGCAGCACCACAGGGCCCATGGGTCATCAGCTCACTCACCAGCTTGTAAAGCCTGGGGTGAGTCTGTTGATTAGGAAACACAGCCCAAATCATGGAATCCACATCTGCAGGAGTCCTGAGCTTGTCCTCATCTTTGAACCATATGAGAAGATGCATGTGAGGCAGACCACGCTTCTGGAACTCAATAGTGTGAACCCTGGCAACAGCCCGTCCCAGAACATTTTTATTCATGATCAAGTCAATCAGATGTTTTTTCTTGAGCTGAAAGACACGTGAGACCAAGTCTGGTCTATCCTGTGCAGATTGGCCAGGCAGAAGAGCATCTTCAATCTCTTTCCAGTGGACATTGGCTGTCATGGTAATGAAGAGACTGGCATTTCCATACTTTCTGGATATAGCCAAAGAGTTCTGGAGGTTCTCCATCATATCCCTTGTGCTTCCTTGAAAGGTGGCAGGTAAGATGACCTTTTCTCCCATATCATTAGGATTAAGATTATTATCAAGCCGTGCAAAAGCATCCACCACCTGATTGTAGAGGTTAGCTCTAAGAGTGCCCTGGTTATGTCTTATCCAAGATAGACGTCTCTGTTCTGATGCAGCCCATGCATCCACAATGTACTCTTGCAGAAGTTTTCCACCCAGTAAGATGGTCTTGGCCTCACCCATTCTTTGAAAGAGCCAATAGGAATAATACTGGACCTGGGTCACATGATTGTACTTTCTGTTCTCCCTCTGTGATCCTTGAGCAGCTAATTCTACCTCCCCTCCCCCTCTGTATGGGATATCCCAATGCCAACCCAATTCTCCTCTGGGAAAGAGCAAGACATAATGAAGGGGTGCATAAGCAGGCTGGCCTTCATGAATTCTCTTGAAGCCACCACCTTTGAGCTGAAGAATGACATCACGACGATCATCAGATGTGCCATCTCCAGGAAGAATGACAGCAATTTCATCACCAGTAGGGATGTTATACCTCCTCGGATCAGTGTGGGCCTTGTAGGTTAGCCTGGCTTGGACAGGCCTGGCAGAAGGCTGAGCTTGGAGCCTTTCACCAGCCTGTCTGTACATTTCCACAAAGGGGTTGTGAACAAATAGCATTTCCTGCAAGTCAGACATGGTATTGGCTGATAGATTACTGTTCCTATTCTGTCTCTGAAGCAAAGCTGCTGCAGGATCATAGATGTAAAGCTGTGAAAATACATGCTCCATGCCATCCTCAGGGATAAGGTCTCCATGCCTATGGTAAAGTGCCCCATGCAGCTTAATAACATAAGGCCCACCACCAGACTCAATTAAACTCCTATCAAAATTTGCACCCACTGATGTGAAAGCCAGTGCATTATTATACTGACAAATGTTGTTACAAAACTCAACAGCATCATCATCAGAACTTTCAAGAAGATGTTTCAAAGGTTGAGGGGGATCCTTAAGCATTGGCAGCTGTATCTTTCCAGATAGACAGCAGCTTCCAAATTTTGGGTTTTTTTTAGAAGAACTTGTCAAACGCTCTGCCATCCAATGCAAAGCACCACAGTCTTTGCACCTGACATTCATAGGGCCTAAATAATGGCATGAAATTTGAGCCTCAATAGGGGGACGACGTGCTCTTGGTGTAAACTGAGGTTCTGGCTCTGGCTCTGGCTCTGGCTCAGGCTCAGAGCTGAGATCATCTTCAGAGTCAGAGTCAGAATCCACATCAGGATATAACTCAGGATCCCAATCAGAATCAGAATCAGAATCAATATCTGGGTTTGGCTGAGTGCCTGGTCTTGGTGCAGGGTTATGCAAAGGTAAAATGGGTCTATGTGGAGGTGGTGCTGGATGCTGGACAGGAGCAGGTTGTGGGTGTCTCACTGCATCTGCCTGGGCACGCATTTGAGCTACACCTGCAGTACCAAGAGGAATGACTGGTAGTCTGAGTGGATCTGCCTGGGCATGCATTTGAGCCACTCCTGCAGTCCCCAGAGGCACATGAATAACTGGAGCTCTTTGCTGAACAGGAGCAGGCTGTGGCTGTCTGAATGCATCTGCTTGGGCACACATTTGAGCCACTCCTGCAGTACCAAGAGACACATTATAAACTGAAGGTACAGGTTGGACAGCACTTAGATGCCTTCTGGGTGGAGGAGGCTGTTGCTGTTGAATAGCAGCCAACTTAGCACGTAAGTCAGCTACTTGCTCTCAAAGACTTGGATTGGGAGGCTGAGGATTGGGGTTATGAGAGGGTCCAGCAATTGGAGGCTGCACAAATGGATCATTGTAATGTATCTGAGGCTGTTGTTGTGGAGCAAGGAAAGGGAAAGGCTGAGGAGGAGGGGGAAGCTGCTGCTGCATCTGAGAGGCAGTTGCAGCTGCAGCACGTTCTCGACACTTGGTAGTAGATGTCATCTGGCGCAACTCACGCTCTCGTGCATGCTCCTCCTGATGATCACGTTCTGGAGTAGATGGAGCCCTTGAAAAAAACAGAGCGTCTAACACAAATGTCAAATAAAATGTCAAAGTAACCTACATATTGGCTGGGAGCTGGATGAATAGGGCAGGGTTTCAATATCAGTATCCATATAAGAATGAACTGACAAAAAAAAACCTCAAGAGATATCAGAAAAAGTTCTGAATGATTTAATCAATCAATTAAACCAATAAATTAAATTAAATAAAGGTGCAAAAAAAGCGAAAATTAATGCACCTAAAAAAACAAAAATAACAGAGTTTCAGTACCAGGATCCAGGCCATTTGAAACAGAATACACACCTGAAGATGTATGGAATTCTGAATGAAACTCAGTGATATGGCTTCAATTATCTATTAAAAAAGGAAGAAAAGCGAAAATTAATGCACCAAAAAAATAAAATAACAGAGTTTCAGTACCAGAATCCAGGCAATGTTGACCATAAAACTCACCTAAAGATGTGTGATAGACTCCTGAATGAAACCCAGTGATGTGATTTCAATTACCTTCCTAAAAAAAAGGCCAAAAAGCGAAATTAAAAGCTCCCAAAAACATGTTTTAAACACCACTCACCTGTTTTTGACCCTGTGATTTAAAGAATATATATGTATTTTATGTGTTTTGTGTGAGGGTCAGGAATGCTAATGGTGAGATTTGACAGGTGGGGGCAGGAGGGAAAGAGTGCGGTGGCAGCCTTGAGGCATCTCGAAGGTTGCGAAGTGTTGTCCTGTCACGGGGATTACCAAGCATCTTACTCAGCATGAGTCAGCGTACGCCCACGGACCCACCATCGACCTTTACTATATAGATGCCATGATCATTGGTCCAGAGTCCAGAGTCTTCCAGCAGTGTCCTACACACTTAGCAGTACAGTCCTAATGAGTGCCTCAATATGCAAGGAAGCAGTGGAGAAATGCATCCTCTGCAGGTAAACCACATACATCATCCACAAAGAAATAGTAGTATAACAATGCATAGTGATGTATATGCACATATCTAATATTGCAGTGGAAGATGTTGGAATGATTGATTGAGGCCCTGCATGTAGCTTGAATAATGATAGCAGCATTGGAATTCAATGCAGGTTTTACACTTGGTATGCAGGTGAGTGAAGAAATAAATACACTTTATTGTTTTATTCTAGACTCCACAAACATCACTGTTGAGCTCAATTTTATGAAACAATAGGGGAATCGGTCTATGTCGTGCACAGCAGCGGCCTGCTTCACAAGTAGAATGGTGATCATGAAAAATATAGGAGAAAATGGAAAGATAACACATAAGAGGTTTAAGGCAGGATTGGTCCAGGTTTCTTGGGATACACCTTGTGAAAGTCTTGAACTATCTCCGAGGCGTTGTCTAATTCCGTAGCGGGAATCCACAAAGTTTCTTCATTGGTACCTTGGTAGCCTGTCCAGCACACCAAGTATTGTATCTTGCAGCGTCGGTGGTTGTCTATCTTGGAGTTCAGGATTTCGTCGATTTCATACTTGGGTTCACCTTTGATGATGACAGGCAGAGGTGGGGGTTGTATGTGGTTCAGGATTTCATTCAGAGTCGCGGGTTTTAACATAGAGACATGAAAGGATGGGTGAACAGTGTGCATGCTGTTGGGTAAACAGAGGATGAAAGCTTGATTACTGGTACCTGCAGGTGCGATGGTTTTAAAAGGTCCGAGGTATTTTTCAACAAGTTTCTTGGTAGGTTGGGTTGTGCAGAAGAATTCGGCCTTGATGAAGACTTTGTTGCCTACTTTGAAATCTGGGGCCAGAGAACATTTCTTGTTCACGGGTTCCTCATATCAGGATTGCATGTCGTAAATTCTCTTTCGGAGTTCTTGGTGGAGCTCATCTAAGTTGACTGCAAAGTCTTTTGCACGGGATGATACTAGGTTGTGTTCGAGATGTACAGAAATGTTGGGATTGTATCCTTTGTTTGTGAAGAATGAGGAAACTCCTGTTGTTGCATTCAGAGCATTGTCATAGGCAAATTCTGCGATTGGAAGAAGTTCAGCCCAGTTGTCTTGTTGATAATTACAGTAAATGCGGAGATATTGCTCAAGCGTTTGGTTGGTTCGTTCAGTCTGACCGTCACCTTTGGGGTGATAACTGGCAGTGAAGTGGAGATTCATGTCTAACACTTTTCCAAGTGTGTGGAAAAATGAAGACACAAATTCTGAACCTCGATTGGAAGTTATGTGAGTCGGAACACTGTTTGGAGAAGATGTGGAGAACGAAGAGTTGAGCAAGCATCAGAGAAGTGATCGTCATAACTGTTGGGATGAATATGGCTTGTTTTGTGAGTCTGTCAATGATAACGAGGATGCTGTCAAAACCCGATGAAAGTGGAAGTGGCTCAATGAAGTCCAAGGATATGGAGTTCCATGGTCTTGGTGGAATCGGTAAATGCTTGAGGAGTCCGTAAGGCTGATGTCTCTGGGATTTTGATTGCATACATGTTGTACAAGATTTGACATAATAGATAATGAAGTCGCGGAGTTTCGGCCATGTATATTCACATTGGATATTGCTGAGAGTCTTGTTCTGACCAAAATGTCCAGAGATTTGATGATCGTGCAGATATTGTAAAATGCAGAGTTGGAGGTCATTAGTGTCAGGAACGTAAATCTGGTTGTTGAGTCAGAGGAGTCCTCGAGGATCTACTGACCAACAGAGATTCAGAGGATTTGTGGGGTAGTTGGAAACTGCAGGATCAGAGGAAATGGATTGTCGGATTTCTTTGTGAAGTTTCTCAAAATCCATGATAGTAACTGCACAGAGAACTGTAACATTGAGTGAAGTGGTTTGGAGGGACGATGACAGCTGTTCATTAGTGAAGACTGGGCAGAAATTGTGCGGATTAACACTGGCATAGTTGCTACTCCCCTCTTTAGGATAGACATCCCATCGTCTAGTTAAAGAGTCCGGTTTTGTTCCAAGTTTTCCAGGTTGGAATCAAATAACAAGGTTAAACTGGCATAGGTATTCCGACCATCGGACTTGTCATTGGGTTAAAAGCTTGGTCATGGCGAAATATTCGAGGTTTTTGTGGTTGGTTACAACGTCAATGGTGGAACCGGAACCTTCAAGGTAATGTTGCCAAATCAAAAATCGTGAGTAATTCCTTGTCATGGACATCATAGTTTAATTCCAGGGTGGTGAAAGTCCTAGAATGAAAGGCTATGGGATGAATTTCACCATCTTCTGGAGAAATGATGGAGATGATTGCTGCAAGGGCATAGTTGGAAGCATTGGTTTGCATGATGAGTTGACAATTGGGAATCCAGTGTGTAAGAATCGGAGCTGTGGTGAAGGCTTTTTTGAGCATCTCAAAAGCTTTCCGACACTCATCAGAAAAATTCCAAGTTACAGATTTTTTGGGTTAGTCAGGTAAGTGGAATTGTGATGTTGGAGTGATTGCTTATATTATCTCTTCTTATCTTCATCATTTTCTGTATCCTCATAATGTATCCAAATATCCCGAGGTTTGTAAGAATCTTACTATTCACGCAAAACAGACTGAGCCAATAATATATTGGTGTCTGTGATGTAGCGTGGTTACAAGTAAAAGTATCTTGCTTATCTAATTACTTGTGGACAACTGTATAGTTGTCCACTATCTACAGGCGCCCCTAGTGGGCGGCTTATATAATACAACCCATAAGCCACTCTGGTGACTTATATACCACTAGGGAGATCTCAGAATTTGTTGGTTGAACAAATGGTCAAACAACCACATAACAAATAGCACTTTTGTTCAAGATTTGTACAAAGACCACACACTAAACAAAGGCATAAATTGGTCCACATTTTGAACCACTAACAAATATTGATGAAATCTGAGCCCATGTATTATTAAGATTTGTTTGGACCCAAAAGATAAATTTTGTTCAGATGTTCACCACAATTTGTTCAACTGCCAAATGTGGCATTTGTTTAAGCCTGAAACTTACATAATGATCAGAGTTTTTCCTCACTTTTCACTCAAAATTGGGTTGGAAGTTTAATCAATCTGTAACTTTCAGACTTAAACAAATGCCACATTTGACAGTTGGACAAATTGTGGTGAAAATCTGAACAAACTTTATCTTTTGGGTCTAAACAAATCTGAATGATACATGGGGTCATATTTCTTCAATATTTGTTAGTGGTTTAAAAAGTGGACCAATTTATGCCTTTGTTTAGAGTGTGGCCTTTGTACAAATCTTGAACAAAAGTGCTATTTGTTATGTGTTTGTTTGACCATTTGTTTAATCAACAAACTCTGAGATCTCCCTAGTGTACTCTAATTAGTAGCATATATGCTACTGTAAGAATCTACATTCTTACATCCTCCCCACAGACCAAACCTCAGGAAGGTTTGGGAGATTTTTATGCTGATGGAGGATCAGCATATATGGGTGCAGGCGCAGTCAATGACGACTGCGCGGCTACTTCGACAGTGTTGTTGTAGTAAATGGAGTCGGATGGATCGACTTCCATGGTGGTGTCATCCACTGTATTAGCGGGTGTAGGTGGGGGAGCAGACAAGGTGGAAGGTTCCATCGTTGGCATGTTGGCACATGCCTTCAAGCGGGGAGGCCCTCCACCACGTCCGTCAAGTGACAAATCATTGTCTGATGTCGATGGTTGTCCCCAAAAGCCTGGGGGACAAGGGGTCATGGGTATGTGAAGGCCGGTAAATGCCTTTGCGAGTGTCGAGGACCCTCTGTGCGGTCTCGTTATAGCAGATTTTGCTCTGCTTATGCACAAGGTAGGGCTCAATATTGATGAGAGCCCTACTGGGATCTACACCCACGTAGGTGCCTAGCCATTGGGCTAGCTCATCGAGAGATGTACTCTCGTGAGGGTGTTTCCATTCGAACACCTTCTCGATGCTGGTAGACGACAGTGTCGAGAGATCTTGCCGCCAGATTGAACCAGCAAGATCGGCCCACTGGCCACAGACTATAAACAGGTCCGTTAACTTTTGTAGAAAGACCAGGCTGTCTTTCTTTGGCTTGATTAACTTAAGCCATACCCATACATCAACATCCTCTAAACAGAGGGTGTTGTCTCCATTCCCGCAGATAGCAGGTGATACTCCCTCTGGGGAGTACTCTATTGTGTGCAACGCATCCCTGAGATTGGGAGGTGTGTCATGCGCAATCTCGAACGCTGGTGTTTGAGTCGCTAATCGCTGCTTGCAGTCAGCATGCTTGATGATGGTGTGCTGCGTGACAAGGCAAATGTCGCGCACGCAAGCGTAAGCTGCTCAACGAATATTGGCTTGTTGAGCTGGCAGGTGTCGAACCACTCTGTGGGTCGACAACTTGTGTGCACTGCCATTGGATGTGGTGCTTTGCCCAAAGGGTGGGGTGATAATCCCGTCTGCATTGCAGGCGGGTCACCGATGGCAGGAGCAATACGAGCATGCAGTGATGCCGGGTAGGGTGCCGCCAGCATTCTCTGTTTAGATGCAGTCTTGCAACCGGATCGACTGGGTCCTCCTGGTGAAGCACCGGTAGTTGGCATAGACGGACTCACTGAGTCCATCATCGAATCTGGCAGCGATGTCAGATTGATTATAGTCAGTGCTGATGGCGTCGACTTCATGGTGGATATTTTGTCCACCATTTTGCAATTAATCTGCCTCTCCTTATTGAGGGCAGCGCCAAGCATGTCAAGCTCTGAATTGAGCTTGCATATGTCCTCCTTGTAGGAGACTACCATGTCCTTAATAAAGGGATGTGCCATTTCAGCGAGTAATGGTGGCCAGGCCACTTTTCATGCACGTTCAATGTCGCGCATTCGAGGGTCGATAAGCTGCAGTTTTGCGGCTTGCAGCAAGTGCTGTGTGTAAGCGTTGCACTCCTGGCAGGAGTCACAATGGACAATTGCGATGGCGTCCTTGACACCATGCACCGTCCAGCTTTGCTCCTTTTGGAGCATAGCAAATTGTTCAGAGGCACTGGGAGTGCCTCTGCTGAATGAGGTATATGGGACGTGTCAGCGTTCATGGGTAGTCTCGCTGATACACTCACACTGATGCGAGTGTGGGAGTGGATGGCAAAGAGCCTTTAAGTGGCAATAAAATCATTGCTTAAATTCAACGCATGCGCACCCATAACATGACGTGAGGACGTCGCGTCACACAAATTGCCGACATGAACTGTGTTCGTGTCAAGTCCTTTTATTAAGGACTCAACCGTCATCTTTCTCATGTGTATGAGGCACGATTAGGAAGCTCTTGTGGCTTCCTAACTCCTCTTAGCTCTAGATAAGCATCTAGTGCTTCTAACTCTCTGCATGCAGAGAGTGGTTCCCAGGTGACATCTCCTAATGTCCACCTTACTTGTAACTCCAGATTGGAGTTACTATTCCAGCGATGAGCCAGAATCTCATCTACGAACCATTCTGGTTCGTCCTCCTTCCCAAAGTTGTACATATAATTTACGTCACAACGGGGGAAATCATTCGTCGTCATTGGGTATATGCGGTCTGATTAGACTCACATGAAACTTTGGTAGTATCCTCCTAGCTGTGAGCTCTGGAGGTCACTCAAGTTTCACAGTAGAAATGGAATTGTCCACTTCTATAACTGGATACGGCCCAATATAATTGGGCACTAACTTCTTTGCCCGTCCTTTAGGTAA
>MU134332.1:283758-297304 GCA_015039355.1 Ramaria rubella
CTTGGATAATCATTCTGCCATAGGCAGAACATTTACCCCATATGGAAGAATGATTATCCAAGGGATAAACTCTTATCCATTAACTTTTTCATGACCTTTTCGGTTCAGAAAACTTGTTATATATTGCCTATGGGTGAATGATTATCCAAGGGATAAACATTTATCCATCAGGTTTTTCCTAGCAAAAAAACTAGAGAAAAAGGTTGGATTATTCATTGGCTAATAGTTTTGAAAAATCTCATGAAAATCTCATATATTTTACTAATTTTCTCACCTTTTTTCTACTATGAAATCTTGGATAAATTTTGGTTCTTTTCTGTTGAAAATGTCAATGAAAACCAAGATTGTCCTTACATTTTTGTGGCATGAAATCAACAAGTAAATTCATTATTTTTCACATTTTACATCCATTTCCCATGCCTATAAATGAAATATGTACCAGATTTTCAGGTCCGAAAACTTGATAAAAAAAGCAGCATTTTTGGGAGATTTTTCAACCAGAACAGTGAATGAATAACCTGTAAGGAAAAAGCATTTTTATCACATTTTTTACACTAAAAATCTGCTCATGCCCCCAGTGACAGGTTCTTTGTAGACAGATATACTAGCTGTCCAACTTTGTATGTCGTTCCTTGATGGTGTGTGATATTAGCAGTATCTGTCTGCTGTACTCGGCTCGCGATGATTGCATTGTGAGCATCAATCAGGTTCCACAACGCTTGTTGTGCAAACTGCCGTACTCCTCTGAATGTAGTATCCACTGATAGTACCTGCCTGATACGGGGCAAGTCTCCACTGTTCAATTCAAACAGTGCGTATCCTGTGGTCGCACTGACTGAGCTGTTCAGTGCAAACTCTACCATTGGGCATTTCTCAGCCCAATCCTTCTGATCACTCTGCACTACCGTGTGGAGTATTTTCCCTACATAATGATTTGCTTGTTCTGTTGCTCCATCTGTCTGCAGGTGGAATGCTGTGGACATGAGCAGCTTCGTACCCATTATACGCTGCAATTCCCTCCAGAATATGGAGGTGAGTTTGGAGTCGTGATCCAATATGATGGACTCAGGTACCCATGCAATCGTACTATCTCTTTGAGGTATAACCATGTGACTTGTCATGCAGTCACTCTCATCGTAGTTGGCACTAAATGCACCATAGACGTGAGTCTGTCAATCACGACTAGTAAATAGTCGTGACCCTTCGATTCTGGCAATGGACCAACAAAGTCCATTCTGATAGACTGCCATGGTCTATCAGGTATCGGCAGGGTATGTAATAACCCTGCTGGTCGTCTATTGTCCTTCTTTGCAGCCTGACAGGCTGCACAGGATCCACAGAATGACTCTATGTCAGCTGCCATTCCCGACCACCAGTATGATTGCCTGATGTACTTATCAGTTTTGAATTGCCCAAAGTGGCCAATGACTCTGTGTGCATGATTGATAATTATCTCGACCATTCTCTTCCCCTTGGAAAAAACTTCCCGGGGAAGACACACTATGTCTTTATTGAACTGGTTCTTGGTCCAAACCAGTCTGTTTCTCACCCCAAATCAAGGTTGAGCCTCAGGATTTGCCAATACTTTCTTGAGTATTGGATCTGTTCCATAGCCATTGGCTACGGCTTGTTTTAGGTCAAACTCACATTCTATGCATGAACATAGACTCTCTGAGTCTGCACCCGACGCTGTAACTAGTACATCGTCCTCCTCATTACCTTCCACCTGTGTGGAAGGTTCTTCCCCTGCTTGTTTCATCTGCTGCATGGCTATGACACGCTGCTCTGTCGCATCTTGTAATCATTGCAACCATTGCGCTGCAGCCATTCGTATTTCTACGAATCTATCCATTGGAAGGAATTCTCCTTCCAGGTCTAGCCGCACATCCGCGTCGATGTATTCTTCTGCTGGGTGACTTTCACCCTGCTTGTCATTCTCGTAGTAGCATGACAGACAGTTGGCTACCTTGTTCTCCACCCCTGGTACATGTACCGTTGTATAGTTGAATCTGGAGAGAAATTCCCACCAGCACACCTGTCCGTCTGACAGATGCTGTTGTGTCTCGAAGTATTCAAGACCTTTGTTACCCGTCACCAGTGTGAACTGGCGACCTAGCAGCTTATCCTCCCACTTCATAAGTGCTTCAAGGATAGCAATTGTCTTGTGCTCATGCGTTTTGTAATGCTGTTGCGTGCACTTCCTGATAAGGGAGTTGTATATGCCATCAAATCTGGCATATATGGTGCCAGAAACTGAACGAGTCCTAGAAATTGTTGGACGTCGTTAAATGTTCAAGGTCTTCTCCAACCTCGAACCTTCTCCATTTTATCTGCATTGACATGTATGCCCTTGTCATCTATTATGTGACCAAGGCATTCCATGCAAGGCGAATACAAATCGATCTTGGATCGATTTCCACTGAGGAACAAATGTGCCTCACACAAAATATCAAACACCTTTCAAAGGTGTTTTTCATGCTCTTCTATAGAGCTTGAATAAATGAATATATTGTCCAAATATATGTGGACTGATTGACCAATTTGGTTACGAAAAATCAACATCATGAGATGTTGAAATGTAGATGGCACGTTACAGTCGCCAATCTGCATAACCCAGCTTTTGAATGTACCAAATATGGTCGCGAAAGCTGTCTTGTCAACATCCTCCTCAACTACGTGTATTTGTTCATATGCGTCGGACATGTCAAGCTTGGATCGATACATGGCACAAGCTACATCATGCCGTATTGTATCCTGGTCTGGGAAGGGTGTAATGTCCTTCACCATGTTATCATTGCGTAGACGTAGGTCTATTGCTGTTCTGAGCTTTCTGTTTTTCTTCAGAATGCATAGTGCTGGTGCTGCAGAACGTAAAGACCACCCAGCGGTGGTATACCAGTCGACTTTGTTGATCAGTTCATTTTGAAGTGCTTCTGGGCACTTCGGCAACCGATAATGAAACTGTTTGGTTTCATCTACGAACTTAATTTCATGGTTGATCTCCCTCCAAGGAGGAAGTTCTATTGGCACACCTCCAAAGAGGTCTGCATACTCTAGCTCCCCCCCTCTTTCCCTTAGTTTGGGAACGTCATCCTCCATCAATAACAGTTGCTTGGTGCCAGTACATCCTACGGTAATCCCATTGGTACATTAGTCGAGTAGACCAACGTCAATTTGGTTTTCTTTCCATTTTTCCTTGTCTCACCTCCCATCTGGCGAGCTCGTCGATGGCTCTACGTGCAATGAAGAGCTGTTCGCGAGTCATGGTTTGTGGCTCTTCAGTGTGGGCTTAAGACTCGCGAATTGAGTCTTGCATTCAGCCGGGCTTTTCTAGTCCAGCTGCTCTTCCCAAGCATTTGCATGGTTCGGAATTACCTCCTTTCCCATCCAGATGCATCCCTTGTCTCTAAAGTCGAGGGATATCCCTAATTTACATAGGAATGGTGTTCCTAGTATTGCGTCGTAATAGTCTACATTTGCTATATAAAAGTATTCCTCGATATTATGCTCACCAAAGTGGATGTTGGTGTGCATTCCTAGTTGATGGTTGACTTACTGCTGGCACATGCTAGCTGTAGACCAATTGGACATTCGAGTTCGAACATCTTAATGCCTACAGCCCATATAAAATCTGGAGAGAGCATAACTCCCTCACACCTGCTGTCTAGTAGACACTGGGCTCTGACTCCACCAATCTCCCAATACCTGGAGATTGTTTGGTTGTCTATACATGCCTGTTTGGGGCACGTCTTATCCCGTGGTCTGAACTGATGATCATAGACAGGCTCAATGGTCCTGTCTATGACTCCTGTGTGGGTGTGGAAGTCATTGTTTCAACTTAAACCACCACTGATTGTGGTAGTTGGTGTCTGCGCCACATATATGTGCCGCCTTTCTTCATACAATCCTCCTAGCGGACGTACTCCGTCTGCTCAATATGAGCTTTGTGTTCTCGTATCATCGTCGTCATCCCATTGATAAGGCGTGAGCTCCAACTGGTAATCAGCGACTAGTTCGCTGATTTCATTCTCATGGTCGTCCTGGACGTCCATTCACTCGTCTAGTTCACCGCTTTGTAGCTCCTCCCCTTCTTGAGCACTCCCTGACTGCTCAACCACTTCTTCCAGCTGTGCATAGCAGATGCACAGCTTATTCTTCCACTGTGGGCAATTTGGCTTGATATGCCCAACCTGTCCACACTTGTAGCACATCATCTCTGTGCTACATCCTTGACCCCCTGAACCTCCAGAAGGTTTTTGTGAAGGACGAGAAGCGACAGGAGCTCCAGCTCCAGCTCTCTGCGTAGCCTGTACCCCTGTTTGGGGTACACTCGGCCTCGTTTCTGCTTGAGGTCGAGTGTTTGGCGGACAATATATTGTCTGCTTCGTGGTAGAACGGCTTCCTGTATTGGGAGCTTGAGACAAGCTCGGCACAGCCTGATTTCAACCAGTTGTCGAAGTTGGCTTTGCCTGTGGCGCGTGAGTGCTGCTAGGCTCTGTCTTACGCGACCCAATGTCATATCAAGACACATCCTCTACAGCCTTTGCGGCTTCATACAACTCAGTTCTTGAACTGAATTCTGTTGTGTAGTCTAATTTTAATACTTCATGACGCAGCACTTCTCAAAGCGCTGCTACGAACTGTTTGCGGATCATATACTCATCCAGTGGATGTATCATCCACACTGCATACTTTGTAATATCGTTCAGTAATTCCTGAACGGTTTTGGTCCCTTGCACAATTGTGTGTTGAACTAATTTGACACATGCCTGTGCGTGAGTGCATGAAGGAATCGCTGTTGTAACCCAGCGATTGCACTTTCCAAGGTCCAGTCGATTATGACTCGATCATGACGCTCGATATTTCAAGTGTACCACTCCAATGCCTCGCCCTTGAGGTGAGTGCCTAAATAGTTTAATTGGAGTTCCATGCTGGATGGTCCCAATAGACTATTCATGCCTAGCCATCTCAGGATCCCTGAGATAAAGTTCTCAAATTCTTCGAGATCTGCTTTCCCAGCATATTCTGCTTGGTGAGGGCACGCACCTTGCTCCTCCCTTTCACCTTCAAATCTGTGGGCAAAGAGCTTACATAACCTTGTTCCTGTGGACGATTGGTAAGTAATTGGAATCGTTGAGCATGGAACTACTCACCATCTTGTCCAAATCCAGGTTAATCACCTCATGATCCTCAGGTTCGCTGCCCTCAGCCTGAGATTCGTTGCTAGGCTCATACTCGTTGTCTGAGCCGCTGCTCAAATCATCTTTGCATGCAGTAAGTTATATAACTCGATCGATCCAACATTATGGCCAACTCACCCCGTTTACGCTTCTTCTTCAACTTACCTGTTGGAGAACTCAGTTTCTTAAATGTAAGCTGTGTCTGACCTGGAGCAACTTTTGTTGATTTTGACAGCTTTTCCTTCTCATTCATTCTCACACCAGATGAATGAGTGACTTGTTTTACCGTACTAGGTTTAGTCAATGTCGAAGATGAATTCACATTGGCGGTAGCTTTGGCAGGAACGTCAGGCCTGGAGTTAGGTCCATAAAAGCTACCGGTAGCCTGTGGGACTTTCATTGCACTAATGAGAGGTTGTGAGAGTCATCCAATGGGGTATAACTTAGACTGGATACGCACATATTTTGAACTAGTTCGTGTAACTGGTTTACACAGAGAAGCAACATATCTAAGCCATTATGCTCCTCCATATGTGGCTCTTTTGAGAAATGGTGTAGAAAGGTGTACACCATGCGCAGTCCATATTGGCCGCAGACAATTAGCCATTCTCTATTTGCATTGGATAACTTGGATTCGAATGTACGTGTCCAAGCCTGGTCCACTGAATAGTAGGGACCTTCGTCGGCATCAAAGCTCAGATCTGCAAAGTAACGTGCAATCGGACTGTCCATGGTGCCTTCTGGGAGGGACTTTGGTAGGCCCCAAACACGTGTTTGCAGTGTAGCCAATTGTTCTTTGAGAATTGTGTGTTGGCACTCGATGCCTGCAGCAATTTCAGCCATGGCAATGAACACACAGATGTGGGATAAAAGGGCTAAGGTGAACCTATTTTTTATACTAACTACTCCAAGACGTGGGAAAACGAGTGGAAAATATCACAGACCACAGGGCCAAACAGCCAGTCTGGCCAGCCCTTTTGGTGTCCTGGGTCTACTTTAATCAAGAATGATTATGATTAAATATGGACCCCATATTTTATTTTAATCCTAATATAATGTAATGTAATCAAATTTATTTGTATAGTGAACGATTATGACTTGAGCATAATATAACCGTTATAATTAAATTTAATCAGATTAAATTAAATTATAATCGTAATTATGGCCAGCCTTATGGGCCGCTCAAAGGCACATATGGATGTGCTGATGATGGAACCTTCCACCTTGTCTGCTCCCCCGCCTGCACCCACTATTACAGTGGATGACACCAGCATGGAAGTCAATCGATCCAACTCCATTTACTATGACAACACCGTCGAAGTAGCCGCGCAGTCGTCATTGACTGCACCTGCACCCATATATGCTGATCCCCCATCAGCATAAAATCTCCCAAACCTTCCTGAGGTTCGGTCTGTGGGGAGGATGTAAGAAGGTAGATTCTTACAGTAGCATATATGCTACTAATTAGGGTATATAAGTCACCAGAGTGGCTTATGGGTTGTATTATATAAGCCACCCACTAGGGGCGCCTGTAGGTGGTGGACAACTATACAGTTGTCCACAAGTAATTAGATAAGCAATCAGAACTTGACTTGTAACCACACAACTTGCAGACACCAATAAACTATTGGCACAGTCTGTTTAGTGTGAACACTAAGATTCTTACAGTACCTTCAAGATGTGACTGTACGCTCAGTGTCCAGCAAATGCACCCAGATACCGACAACAGCAGTGAAGCATGTAGTTACTAGTCACGTGATTATCATCACGTGGACGATTACACAACATGACAATTGGTGCAGGTACGACGGTATGATGGACAGTACAATGGTGGTGCCATGGCGGTTGCCATGGCCCATGGTCCAATATCAGGCAGTGTCTAATGGAAAAACTCCTATGCTCGGCAAAGATGCAAGAAATCATGTTCGATGCTCATGTCACGCAACTCTGTTGTGCGCTGCAAGCTCTGCGTTCCAGACCCACAAATGTGTCCAAAATCAATGTAACTCAATTTGTTTTCCCGCATGTGTGTGTCGCTGTTAATGCTGACTTGGGTGTGATCTACAGCCCTCATTATTTGACACTTATTCACTCTCAGCACACACACTATGTCCACACCCTTTCACACCAACTGCATCACGCATGACTAGCTGGGTGTGGGCCAATGCTTTCGCATGGCAAGTACAATTCCCTGGAGGGAATAAACCCATCCAATTCTCATACACTTCTGTAAATGAGTGCAATAACTCAAAGTAATAATGTGGATGGTAGCTTTCTATTATGGAGTACCCATACAAGTACCCATACACACAGTGGGTGATCCACCTGCCTCAGTGATAAGGTATCTGCCCCATCCATTAGACAAAGCACCACATCCAAAAGCAACATCTACCTCTCATTGAACCACTAAGTGGTTAAACACTTGTGCCACCACCACCCTGGAGTTCCTGGAACAACTGGTGGTAGCATGTGTGATGCCTGCATTGACATGCAGTGTTTCACAGCATCATTCTGACAAGAAGAGCAAGACTGCTACTTGCAGTCCTTCATTTGTCATAGTGCATGACACACCCCCTAATTTTCAGGACATGTTACATGTTATTGAGCACTCCCAGAGAGAGTATCACCAGCAATCAGAGGCTGTGATGGCACCCTCCATCTTGAGGATGTTGACATACGGCTCTGATAAAAGGCCATTCTACCAAAGAAAGACAGAATAGCCTTTCTTTGTATTGTATCCAATATATTCTTGGAGTTCAACCAGTGGGAGCAACTTGCTGGAACCTGCTGGAATCAGGACATGCCCACCCTGCTCTCATTAACTGTAATGAAAGCCTTCAAGTGGAAATGGGACCCCTCTGTTACTACTCTCAATGAGGGTACCTAGGTGTTGTGCATATATGCTGGAGTCAACCTGACAAGAGCTCTACTAAATATAGAGCTCTACTTCCAGCAGAAGAAGTCTTAGACTCTCAACAGTACTAGAATCAGCCAGCACTGCAGACTCTTCAGGCCAAGATATGCAACCCTGCTCTGGGTTGGGTATATCAGCTAGTCTCACCCAAACCCCCTGGGTATTATGAGGCTCTGTCATCTGATGATCAGGATGATTAACCTGGTGGTGCCTAAGGGCCCTGCACCTCAAAAGTACCTGCACCAGCTGCAGATGCATTGCACATGGATGTTGATCCTACCAATGATGTCTACTTTGACAACTCTGCCAAAGTCATGGTGCAGTCAAAGACTGCACCCATTGAGGTTCACACTGATCCACCATCAGTGTAGTGACTGACTGACTTGGAAGTCAGTCTATGTGGGAGGGTGTAAGAATATACACCTTCTGAGTAGCATATATGCTACTCTTCAGAGGTGACAAGCCACACTGGGCATTTGTGAGTGTTTGTATAGAAGTCACCCACTAAGGTGCCTGTAGATACCTTGTGGACAACTATATAGTTGTCCACAGTAGATTTGATAAGCAACTTAATCTTGTAACCACACACTGTCACAGACACCAATAAAACTATTGGCTTAGTCTGTCTAGTGTGAACAAAGTAAGAACTAAGATTCTTACACTTACCAATGTTTGTAGGTGAAGGTTGAGCTAAGCCTGGAGCCTGTGTAAAGTGGAGGGTGTGACCAAGTGTTATCTGAAGGTTTGTGACATCATCTGAAGAATCAGATGTTGTTGAGCATCCAAGAAAGGGGTAGAATCAAGAAGAAGGTAAATACAAAGTTTTAAGTGACTGGCTTTGCAAGTAAGAGAAAAGTCAACAGTGGGGACAATGATATAGGGTGAGTTGGACTGATAATTGAACTAGTGAATTTACATAAAAAAAGTGCTGGCTATTCAACACTGGAGGCATATAACAATTTTCTGACTTTGAAAATCATTTGGAAAATTGTAAAAGCATGTACTGTTTCCAAAGGATTTCCTAGAGTCAGAAAATTGTTGTAACTCGTATGTCTCCAGTGTTAAAAAGAGGTTAGGGCCCATGCTCAAACAAATGACCAAACAAATGAAGAATTGAGCCAAAGTAAGTTTCACCCAAGTTTACATACATGCAGGTAACCATACTCATAACTCAATGTCAAGATCTTTTGATGATCAATGTGATTGTGATGAGAAATATTGATCTTCAATGAGGCAAGGCCTAGAGTGGTATTTGTATAATTGATCTGAATGGGCTTGACCCTGCCAACCTAGGGAAAACTGGATGTCTTCTCAATTGTTCATCCAAAGAACAATTGAAGCAACCCAAAGCTCATGATGTATTCTAAGGCTTGTGGCTGGGCTTTGGTTAATGGTTTGTCAGGGTGTCATGACAGCCAGACAAGAAAAGAGGTCTCAGGTCTCTGTATTCATACAAAGATAAGTATGCTTATACAAGTGAATGTAATTTCGAGTTGAGGCTTCTGGAGTGAAGAGACTTGGTGTTGAGGTATTCCTGAGTCATTGAGCTGAACCAAGAGTGAGCGATTCAAGCATATTTGGCAACATGCTAGTTGCATTTCCCTCTCAATATGGTTTGCCAAAATATTTGGATCATGACAGAGGCCAGGTCATGTTACTCAATGATGGCTCATATGATTTACAAAAATGGAGTTGAGCTTATGTAAGTCATGACTTATGAAGCCAAGTCACACTGTGGCAACACTATTTGTTGGTCTGAAACATACCTCATGGCAGCATATTATTACAGTGAAGTGTAATGAAGGTGCTCATTCACATTGAACCACAGCATGATGATTGGTTTGTGTTTGACACTGTCAGAGGTGATGATGGCTCTTTGGAAGTAGAACAGGATAGTGATGCTGAGGAAGACAGGAGAGGTATGGACCAATACATCAGGGAAAACTGCTAAGGCAGCATAGCTCTGTATCAAAATCAGATTGCCTGAGATTGCTCCGATTGCAGCTTGTAGCTCAGTTGGGTTATATCTCAGGCACCTGTGGCTACAAAGTGTGAACATACAGCCTCATAAATCCGCATTGCCACACAGGTTTCTTTATATCTCCCCATTGCCCTGACCATGTTCTGTATAGCTCCTGATCGCCCCACCCATGATCCTTATAGCTCCTTATTGCCCCACTCGTGGTCTTTATAGTTCTACAACAACTATTAAGTAGAACACCCTTCCAGTTGGCGCAGTACTAATTATATTTTCATGGTTGTGGAGCCCTTGTGCCAATGCTGGAGTCAACGCTGCTGTCTGCTGCTGTACATTTGTTCTGCCATCAGTCCACGCACTAATGCTGCCGTCGACCTCCTGTCAATGTGGAGATGCTGGAGGACAGGAAGGATCAGATGTTGACATGGGATGTTTATCTATGATTGTTGGACATTCAGATGATGCGAGCAGGAATGGGATGGGTGATGTAGGAGCAGGACTGGGCAGGTGGTGATGTTGATAACAATTTAAATGAGAATTTTTTTAATGCTGAATCATGATTGAATTTTTGGAACTTTGTTGATGTTCAAACATTCACAGCTAAAATTTCACTAAGTCTGTGTGAGCCAACCCTAAACAGCCCTAAACATTAAACATGCACATGACTAGTGCAAAAGTTCAAACATAAATATGTTCAACTCTGATGTTCACATCTCTGCCTCTTACTACCATCTTCCATTTTGCCATCTCCCACAAAGTACTAATTACTTGCAGCTACATCTCTCCTGAAAACAACTTGGCCATTGCAGGACAGCCCAAACATGGATATATGAACAAGAGAATGTTATGCTACTGGATTGGACTATCACTCATGGTTGTGTACATGGCGAGGGGCCGAGGGCAGCAAAATGGAGAGTGCGAGGTACATGACAAATGATCCTTTACACTGACATATCTGCTTCACCCTCACAGCTGCAGTGTAAGGACCTGAGTACCTATTGAGGTCAAGACACCAAAAAGTATGTGCTTGATCTGCGAAATATTGCTCAATACTTACATTGCAAACAATACATATACACTAAGGGATAACTGTATAATCGACATACGAAAGATAGGGGAAGTTCTGAGATTACTGGATATACTAGTGGAACCGAGAACATGAAGACACGTGAGGGTGTCGAGGGAACAGAAGGTAAAAACGGGGGAAAAATAAAGGTCGTGGTAGTAGTGGTGACCGTAACTCAGGTCAACAGACAGAAAAAACGACAGTCCTCAATGTGGGTTACCTCACTCTTGACATGGGTATATCCTACCACCGCTTCTCCATGCATGTCACCGTCCCTGTCAGAACAATGTTACCTTTACATTTTAGTGTGTGGGACTCAACTCATCGGTACAAAGGTAGACTTTTAATGGACTTTTAGTGGGTGTTTATTGGGTTTAGTGAGTTGGTACAGGAATGGACGAAGGCACTCCCCAGTCTTGTACTTATAGTCCATCATGACATGATCAGGTGTTCGGTGTTCATAACTAGTGTGTTTACTGCTGGTTTAAGTGAGTGTTTACCTCACATATATACCACGTAAAGGAACATAGCCGTACACACTTTCAGTACGTTTAATGATGACTCCCACATGTACTTTAAACGACGTTTGCTGGTGTTTAGCCGACTTTTAGTTGGGTGGTGTCTGGAGACGAAATACACTTGTAGTATTCGAGATAGTTGTTATCCGGACTCGGTAACACAAAGACTTACTCTCGTTATAACTCACTACACTGTACACAACGTGGAACCCTAGTTGAGTCTTGTACTCACGTCGTTGGTGTCAGGTGTTACAGTTGAAGTTCGATGTAACAGACTTTAGCTCTACCATTCTGGAAAAGTAATTTTTAACTATCGCGTGTGTTCATTATTCAAACTTCCGAAGATTCGGACACTATCTGTTTGTCCGTACTATCACTGTATAATCTACTACCTTTTATCGTGTTTAGTCTCAGACTATCGTTAGCTAACCAGATATCGTTGATGTATATACATTCGTTTACAGGACCTTCAGTTGACCAATAGGAATCATATGTTTCACTCCGTAATTATGTTTCTTTATCTCATATACTACTCATACCTCATATGTAAAGTTCATTCGATTTTAATTCAGTGTATTTCCCGTCCTGACTTCTCACCTGGGGAACGTCTGTTTATTTAATCACTTAAACGTGTATGAGTCGTTTGACTCTTACAATTAGGCAGTTTCACTCATTTACCATCTCCGTGTTTGGTCAAACCCGTTTTAGTTTTTTACATCCGCGACATGTTGTGCGTGGTTTCATCTGACAGGATTTGGGATCATTCGGTATGAACACAACCACAAGGTAGGATTATGATTTTGACGGTACGGTTGTATGAACAGTCCGATCCATGGTCGTTGAACTTAGTCGTGAGTCGGGACTACTGAGTCGATCAGTCAGTCATGTCGAAAGTTGACTAAAATACACTCACCTAACCTCGTCCGGTAGTAGTACTGTTTCGTCCGATTATATAAGTTAGAATAACACTCGGTAGGGTACGATGTAACAGATTTACATACCTAATACTAGGTATACTCACAAGTATATGGAAGATCGTTCCGTGGTAGTTTCTGATGCGTTTCGGTAAACGTCTCGGAACATCTAACCAGTTCGTAAAATTTTCCGAACAGATTGAGAATACGTAGAGACGAGTTGGAGACTACCGGACGAACGTACCGACGGACCCACGAACACAGTCGTACGAACGTCGTCCCACAACGTGTGGAACTTGGACCTACTGTCATATCCATGTAGATGTAGTCCTTTTTTACGGTACTCAAGTATCTCGATATATCTACTTTATCGTGGGTATGGAGCTATCTGTTCAGGGGGAAATATATCGGGTGGTATCGAGACGCACTAGTCCAACATCGCGTACTATCGTGGTGTTTGTCCGTACTATCGGGTAGTATAATCTACTAACCTCCCACCCTTTGTCTATCACGTTCCATCGTCGTTCAGACTATCGTGAGCTATCCAGATATCAGTGATGTATATACATACGTACAGGACCCTTCAGATGACAATAGGAATCATATGATGTTTCACTCCGTAATTATGTTTCTTTATTTCTTTTCATGTAACTCATACCATCATCATGTACAAACAAATACATTCCATTTTAATTACAGTGTATTTGGTCCGTCCTGAGACTTCCTCACCAACGGAAGGTTGATTATCTCATCATGATGTATGACTTATGACTCCCCAAATAAGGAAGTTCAGTTGGTAACTGAGACACACCACGTCACCGTAGGTCTAGGAGTAGACGACCCCCACAAGTTCGCATTTCGATATTATAGTTCTCACTCATTTGTCATCTCCGTTTCACATATTTATTTTGTTCGTGGGTGACCGTGGTAAAATAATACATCCACGACAACTTCTGCGTGGTTTCATCTGACAGTG
>MU134332.1:297596-311446 GCA_015039355.1 Ramaria rubella
TGCTGTTCACAGGAGGTCAATGGTGGGGACAAATTAGTGTGTGGGGACAAATCTGATTTGGCAAATCAGGACAAATCACCCAGCCACAATTTAGTGGGCCCAAAATCACACACAAATCAGTTTGACAAATCAGGCCTCAGTGACATATTAGCTGTATGCAATGTCCAGCTAATATGTCACTCCAAATCTCTCTGATAAATGCTCACGACATTGACAACCTATAACAACCACAGCACAAGAGTGATCCTTTGTCACGCCCATGTACTCGTGGTCCCCCACTGCCCTTCGCATGCACAACCGCGCTCCCCTCTTCAGACACCCACAATCCCACTCCAGCGTGATCTCGCTGCATTCAGGCGAGCTACGCAAGCGGCGGCGGCGGCAGTCAGGAGAGCGGTGATGCAGGGATAAGGCCTTCATGAAGTAGGTACCATGCCACCCCCCCACCTCCCCCAATCTAGATGCCATGCCCCCAACAGTCTGCCACCCGCCCCACCAAACAGACTACACCACCCGCCACCACCACCTCCTCGCTGTCACTCTCCCACATCCACTCCCTTCCCCACATCGGCATCAACATTGGCCTCAGCAGCGTAAAAGTAAGTTCAAACTTGAATAGGGGACAAAGACATAAAACTTACGAATTCCACCAGCAACGTCCCTGTGTACAATCCCAGCGACCCTGTCAGTACACATGGAGACACCATATGAGAACAGGACGAACCTCGTATGTATCGCTATTGCCTTATCTGCATTATGCACAGCTGACAACAGAATAGACGATGACAGGCTCATACATTGTCATGGCGTGATGCTGTGCCACGTCAACGTCGCTGCCTTTGCCCCAACAACCATGAACGATGGCACCCCACCTCAATTCAACAACACACGAGATGGCAGTGGCAGTAGCACCCCCGGTGGTCCATAACTGGACTATACCACCTACCCCACGTGTGCCGCAACGCCGCTGTTGGTTTACTTTTGGAAATGGATCCAAAAGACAGTGGGTAGCGGTGTCGTCGTTGCACGGCTACTAACACTGGTGTTTGGCTCAGTGCGCTTTGCTATCAGCAGCAACAAAGGTAGAACGAAGACGAAGATGAGGACGTAGCAGTGACGAAGATGATGACGTAATACGATGATGTAAGCGTAGACGAGATACAACAGCAAATGTCACGTGATTGACAAAGCTGGCCTTGATGTAGACGTAGTAGTAGTAGACGTAGCAGTAGACTTAGACTTAGACAAGTGAATCCAACTGATAGAGGTGAATTGGGGTACACTAAGGCGAAACAGGCCTTATATACATGAGCAGAACAACAAACGATGCGAGTATGCCATACAACAATGTTGTCGACAGCAGACAGGAAAAATGACTAACGGCGAGAGGCAGAAAACCAAAATAGGAAGATGGTTTGTAAGGAAATGGAAAAATGAGTTAGGTGGTCGAAGAAATGAATAGAAATGTGGCAGCAAATTTGAAATAGAAGCCAGAAATAGAATAGAAGTGAGTCACAGACAATAGACCATGTGGAACAATTGGAAATAGAAGCACAGCCAAGAAGCGAGTGAGTCAGGTGATGAAAATGAGTCATAGCCGTCCAATATGATTCCATTTGCTTGTCAAATATCTCCGAAGATGAGTAAGTGAGTCATGTGACTTGATGATGACTCAGAAACATTTGAACCAATCATGACACTTGGATACGAATTTCCTCCAGAGAGGGAACGAAGACGAGCCCTTCTTGACGAAGTCCTTAGGCACATAACCGTAGCAAATCTCTGTTCCTGGTCCGTGCTCTTTGATGTACCAGTTATTCCTGAGGACGATACGATGCCAACCATTCACTGGTTTGAAGTTTGGGTCAAAACCGATGACGTAGAAGGGAGCATGGAAGGTTTGATCGAATACCCATATGCAATCATGAATGTGATAAGGAGGATATGAGGGGAATATTCGGTATGGGCCTTCAGGAGATTCGACATATAGAGGATAGTACCGACGATGTGCAACTTGTGGAGGAGGACTGGACAAATGAACATCAAGGGGAGAATGTCGACTAGGAAGTTCGATGCGTGGTCCAACATGTATGTCTGGCTTGGCAGTCATCTGAAACGAATCATGGGATGTGGTGGCGGCAATGCTGGATGGCAGATTGAAAATAGAATCGATGAAAAATAGAATGAGTGTGGAGATGATGTGTCTGGTGGACTGGAGGTAGCACAGCAGATGATGGTGGCGAAAGCTGATGATGATAGGCGCATGTGCAGTGAGCGTCTTTTGTAGTGTAGTAGGCGCTGTTGAGTATCATGCTTGTCACCGCACTTACACATCGGCTGCCATACGTGCCCTCATGCCGCCTCACCCCTCCCCTCTGTCCCCGTGTTCCTACCTACCCCACGCCCCAGGCTGTACCGACAGCCACTGCACAGCCCCCACACACGCCTGGACGCACGTGTGCACGCCATCATGCCCACATCACCAGCTCGCAAGGCCCCACACCACCTGTACCCCTACAGGGTTCCACTCCACCATCCATGGCCCCAGTGGACCCCCGCAGGACCCTACTGCCTGCTGTTCACGAGCCATACCACAAGGATGCCCACATGCTCTCGCTCGCACCACTGATGCCAACCACAACTTGCATGTCACCAGTCTCATGTGTCGACGCCAAATTGGAGATGGGGAGAGGGGAGAGAGGAGAGGGGAGAGAGGAGAGGGGAGAGAGGAGAGGGGAGCAGAAGGGGCAGAAGGTCGTGAGGAGGATGCTGTCGTCACCCCCACATACTCCTGGGCATGAATGTGCGACATCGTCACGTTCCATGATGACCACAACGATGAGCAACTGTGTGCTGATGCCTGCACATCATTTGTGGCACCCACAGCAGCACCGCTTCATTGCCAGCGCGCACCTGCACCTCCTCGCCATTTCCTGTCCCAACGACGGCACCTCCCTGCTCACCCACAGTGTACCCCACCCCTATCAAAACGCCGCATACCTATACTCACCAAACCCATCAACATCTCCACCACAGCCCATGCAATAACCCCATCTGTGAGTGCTTTGGAGACAATTCATGGATATGTAGAACAATTGACATGCTGTCATTCTTTTACAAAGGCTCAATTGACTAGTAGTCATCGAATTGCTTAATGTTCCCTCTGCATCTGTTTTAGAGTACCTATAAATCTATTCAACTCCGTGCTCTCATCACTAACTTACATAATGGGTGTGAGATTCTCATGACGTATTAGAGCTGTACATCGCGTACAGCTAATACGTCACTCGTATGACTATGGATTTTCAAATTGGTAATGACTCTGGCGCTACCAAATAGTTGGTGTATTCGTGTTGACACCTGCAAGAACATAGGTGAGTTGATGATATATATATGCACTCATGATCAGGTGCACTGGAGATGAGTGCTGACCATCACTGCTTAGAATTTAGTTTCTGTTCTTGCTCACAAACAGGCTATGCTCAACATCTGTCATGAAGATAATCAGCAGCATGAAAGGGATCTTGAGGGAGGTGCTGGTTGTTCTCTAAGAACCTCCTGCTGTGCAGATAAGCATGTTTGGGTTTTATTCAATTTCTTTGGATAATTGGGGATGTTGATGTGGGGATGATTTACCACTTTTACAAATGCAGCTTGAAGCACTCACAGTTGCTCATGATTTATTCTGAGAATAATTGCACAAGGTAGTACCTTCGATAATCATTTCAGGAATAATTGTATCCATAATTACAGTAATATTTTTAAGGAGAGAATTGTTCTTGGACCTTTGAGGACAATATATACTCAGATGATGATTATCTTTGTTGACAATTCACAAAGATAATCATTTTGGATATTCCTCTCGGTGAATCATACCAGTCCAGGCTGTGGCTGTTTATGTACAATGTACATCCTTGTTTGTGGGGGTAAGCTTTGATATATAACATAACATATAGTTGTTGATATACAGTGCAAATACTTACTATTCAAGCCCTAAAATCCTACCCGAGCCTATTTGGTACCTCCATGTCAGTGTCATCATTGATCCATTTACACCAAATAATTGAATGTATGTCCAATCTCTTCTCCTCGCCCCAGCCCAGGCACTAGTTGTTACCCTGTCTCACAAGTCTATGGTAGATTGGTTATTTATACCATTGGTGTACTGTCTATCTTCATATTCTCATTACAGGATCTGGACTTGGTGTGTTCCTATCTGTGTACAGAAGTTAGTCCAATAGTTGTTGCTCATAGACCTTGCTGTACAATTCAGTGTCTGTTACTGTGGTCAGAAATGGCATGCACACCATGTACAAGCCTACAAGACTCTGCCAAAGTTGCATGTGTGAGCATGTCATGGAGCAGCCATGGATTGGTTCACAGGATACAATAATACAAAGCTATGAGCTCATATATGATACAAATGAGCACATTAGGACTTATAAATGCTAACCATGCTACATGTATAATTAAATAAACATGCAGAGAATATGACAGAGAATGTGAATGGAACTAAAGAAGATCTTATGACAATATAAAATCTTTGAACGGATCCTTGGATGCCATGAACTGGTTGACTGCCTAATAAGGGAATCATCTTTTTTGCCACGTGGAGTAGCTGAGAGTTTACAAAAATTTAGCCGAAAGTGAAGCTGTGGGACAACCAAGGAAATCAT
Source organism: Ramaria rubella (assembly GCA_015039355.1). Taxonomy (NCBI): domain Eukaryota; kingdom Fungi; phylum Basidiomycota; class Agaricomycetes; order Gomphales; family Gomphaceae; genus Ramaria; species Ramaria rubella. The sequence goes on from MU134332.1 coordinate 302,273, forward strand.
GGGATGAGATTTTTCGTGTGAAAACTGAACCACCTCCTAGGAAAATGGGAAATTTTTGAAATTTTGGTGTACAGTTGCAACCGCTCAAAACCGACCACTGGGTGCTCCCGAGACACGGATTGAATCTGCCCTTGCCAATTTGAGTAAAATCTTTCTAAAACTGTTTTTTTGTGCTCTATTCAATGCAAGCTTCAAGGTTATCTGCTCACTTTTTCAAAATTCTTAAAATTGGTCAGGACCTTATCTCATATCTGGACTTTGGGTGGAGATAGAGGGATTTCAATATAGCTGAGGGCACTTAAGCATCGAAATATGCCAAATAAACGTTTTATCAATTAAAACATTCAGAAACCAATAAATACAGTCTGTAAAAGCTTTTTAAGATGGGTTATCCATTATTCCCAAGCTCATCATGATGCTGGGGCCCATGCTGTGATGAGAACGGTATTTCTTAACAGCATATTCTGCCTGTTTAGCATTGAGACCCTTCCTGAATAAAGATGACAGCTAAGAAACAATTAAAATGTGGTCAAAGTTTTTTTACCTGTATGCATCTGTATATCTCCATGTCTTTCTAAAAAATGCCTGGATAGTTTTAACTGGACAGCTATCCAGAATCTCAGGGACAAGCCTTTTTTCTGTTGGGAATGTACCGTCTGACGCCACTCTAAGACCTGTCAGATTAATGCATGAGAATGGTAGCAACTATTAGAGAATAGTGTTTCCTTACGTGTTTTTGTCCAGCCCCAGTACATTTCAATTGGATTTAATTCACAGTGAAATTTCAGAAGGAAATAACACCAGTGTCCTGCCGCTTCAATGGTAATTTGAAGCAATGGCTTTTCTGCCTTGAAGTCAGCCTGTTCAGATAGACATTTTTGCATACAGCATGTCGAAGATGTCCCAGGTTGAAGGACATCTTCATATGCTCCTTCCAATTCATTTTGCCCATCCGCTACTGCTTGAGCCTCACGCACAAGCTGTTCTTGAGTTTTGCGTGAGGAATTACAGAATTTGCATTCTGCAGGGGGTAGCTTTCCCTGGTTTGCAGTTGTCAGTAGTTCCCACAGACCTCTTTCTTCGAGGACCTGGCGCAATCCTTTTGGTTTGCCCCTATGTTCATAATTGGGATCATTGCTAGGCAGATTGGTTGGGAACACCATCTCCTGAGGCATACCACGAAGACCCAGATGGGGATTATCCATTGGGATGAAGGTAGAATGCATCACCCACTGCTTTCCTCCAGGTCTCAGATTCATCTCCTTTGAGTTGAGAGCGTTTGGAGCAAATGTGTCATGAGCAGAAGACTGATCAAAGAAGAATTCTCCCACAGCACCTGGGTACAGTCTTTCAAATATTGGAATCATTCTCCTAACCTATACAGTAGATTAAATAGTTATTTGTGAGTTGAAAGAACCTAGAAAATACCTGCACAATCAGTCTTTCCATATTCCACCATCCATCATTGTTTTTGCCTGGGTAGATGATTTCCTGAGCATCCATATGCTGGAGCTGAAGGTGCGGAGGTAATTTGTTGTTGATTTGCCTCTGCTCCTCATTCAATACAATGCGGCCAGTGTGCTCTACAACAAAATCTGAGATATGGATGGCATGGCCCTCTCCTTTTTTCCTGAGCGGCATTCTGCCATTTCGCACCCACACTCGTCGCCAAAGTGCATTTGAGCGACAGATTGACTCATCATGGTATACTGGGACATGCAGTCTGTCCCCTGGTCCAAGTGTTGGCTCTATTGGTTCCAGAGCTTCGTCAGTGTATGTTTGACGCAAACTGGATGAATGTAAATATTTATTACACACAACGGGGGCATGAGCAGATTTTTAGTGTAAAAAATGTGATAAAAATTCCTTTCCCTTACAGATCATTGATTCACTGTTCTGGTTGAAAAATCTCCCAAAAATGCTACTTTTTTATCAAATTTTAGAACCTGAAAATCTGGTACATATTTCACATTTCTAGGCATGGGAAATGGATGGAAAATGTGAGAAATAATGAATTTATTCATTGATTTCATGCCACAAAAATGCAAGGACAATCTTGGTTTTCATTGACATTTTCAACAGAAAAGAACCAAATTTTATCCAAGATTTCATAGTAGAAAAAAGATAAGAAAATTAGTAAAATATATGAGATTTTCATGAGATTTTTCAAAACTATTAGCCAATGAATAATCCAACATTTTTCTTTAGTTTTTGCAAGGAAAAACCTGATGGATAAATGTTTATCCAATGGATAATCATTCACCCATAGGCAATATATAACAAGTTTTCTGAACCGAAAGGGCAATGAAAAAGTCAATGGATAAGAGTTTATCCCTTGGATAATCATTCTTCCATATGGGGTAAATGTTCTGCCTATGGAAGAATGATTATCCAAGGGATAAACTCTTATCCATTGACTTTTTCATTACCTTTTCGGTTCAGAAAACTTGTTATATATTGCCTATGGGTGAATGATTATCCATTGGATAAACATTTATCCATCAGGTTTTTCCTTGCAAAAACTAAAGAAAAATGTTGGATTATTCATTGGCTAATAGTTTTGAAAAATCTCATGAAAATCTCATATATTTTACTAATTTTCTTATCTTTTTTCTACTATGAAATCTTGGATAAAATTTGGTTCTTTTCTGTTGAAAATGTCAATGAAAACCAAGATTGTCCTTATGTTTTTGTGGCATGAAATCAATGAATAAATTCATTATTTCTCACATTTTCCATCCATTTCCCATGCCTAGAAATGTGAAATATGAGGGTCATTCACATGTATTGAGATTGCAAACAAGCAGACTAAATGTACATTATCTCAATCACACATCAGGATTAATAGCTTTACATCTATTTCAATGTTTACACTAACTATTGATACATATGTATAATCTAAAGTTTTTTAAAATTTTATACAATATCTTCCTTTTACTAATGATACATATTTGATTCAACAGGCCTATCTCAATGTAGCCATAACTTTTATTGTATGTCTAACATACCATGATACACATCATGTCTAGTTGCACTCTATATCATCATTGCTTATTTATACTTGTAAAACATTGTTGTATGGCTTCTGTATTATAACAGATCAAAATTGTGATGGTATGTATCTCTTATATACACTCATCCAAAAAATCCTGAATGTATGTAACAGATAGTTAAATACAACATAAACATAGAACTTCTAACGATTCTACTTCATTCAGAATGTCCATCTATATTCAGAAACATAGCTTTTAAATGTGTTGGTTATAATACATCGTAAATTAAATGCACATTTGGATAAAGTTATGAACAACCTTCTGATCCTGAATGACCCTCTATATAGTTCCAGCCTTCACATTTTTCCAGTACTCATCTATGCAATCTGCATTATTAAAACCTTCCCTTGGAATCCATGAAGGATGTCGGTAACCTTTCCATTTTACTAAAAAATGTCGAATACCATTCTTATCAGATTTATGTCCTACTATTTTATCGATTTCATAGGACTCTTCTTCCATATCCTCATCAGATTCTATATTATTACCATCCAGTAGCTGTTTCTGATATTTTTGAATAGAGTTCATGTGAGACTCTTTCTCCTCTAAGGTCACAGGTGGAGATAGTGTAGCTTCTATATCATCTTGCTTTGGATAGTCAAATTCATCGTCCAACCAAGCCTTATGAGCATCACCAGCCTCAATCTTCCCTAGTTCTACTATTTTTTTTATATTTAGTAATACACATGCTACTTGTAATTGTAATGTGAAAAACCTTAGGAGTTGTAGTTTTGATTGGCCTTTTATTATTAAATTTACTAAATATTATTCCCAGTTCTCCAAACCAAGCTTCTATTGTAGAGCGAAAACTTCCAAACTTCTCCATTATACTTTGTCTCATTATAAGATAGTGGTTTGTTTTGGTTTCTTTTGACAAGAGTATCAGAAATTATTAGCATGCAAGTTCTCATTTTTTGCCACTACCTGCTTGATAAATTTTGCATAACCACCATCAAGGCCAACACAATCAGCTTCATGTATATAATTCTCCAAATTTTCTAGTTCTACTAACATTGTTCCATCATTGTTTTTTGCACAAGGTTTGGATACTGATGTAAACAATACCATACCATTCATATCAATACATACTTGAGTTCTAAATCCAGCTTTCTTTAACTTGAAAGAATAGCCATCAGCTGAACTTTGGCCAATTTCAGATCCTCTAGTATCATGACCATCTAGTAGCAATGTGATTGGTTTAAACTCATCAGGATTGTTTATATATGCAGACAAAATTCTTATCTCTATAGTTGAGAACATTGTTTGTAAGATGTTGTTGACCTGTTCATTTAGATCAACATTTAAATTCCCTTCTCTTCCATAGAAACCCTTATGGACATCATAGAAAGTAGTTGAAGGCATGTGTCTTCCCATTTCTTCAAAAGACAGACCAGTGATTAGATGGTATATTAATAATAGCCCCTTTTCTACATTTCTGTAGGGACCAGGATGGTCTTTGAAACAGAACAAAACTGTCAGAAAGAAAAAGACAGGGATTGGTCCAAGTTTCTTCAATATGACATTTTTTAACATGATCGATTCCTTTCACTTTTTTAATCTCTGTCCGATGATATTTTGTCCGTGTTATTGTAGGCCATGACTCACTCAAAAATGACCATCTCTTCTCCATTAAGCCTTGAAATGCTTCATTGAGTTTGTTTGCTTTGGCATCCTTATCCTTTTTAGCATCTATTTCAGCTTGTGAAGGCATGTTGTGAATGTGAAGAAAAGACTTGATAACAATAATGTTATCAACCTAGGTATGTGTGTTACTTTTTTCAGTTTATTGATTAGGTCACATTTAGATATCTAAGTAGTGAGAGTTCATCATGCACTTGATCAGAAGACTGCTTTCCAAGACACAGAGAAGCACACCAGAAATCGAGCCAGCATATGATGCTGTCATTTCCAAACATTTAATTAATAATTTTCAAGCCCTGTTTCGGTATGCTGGTTCATTTACACTCCCATATATTCATGGTTTGGACACCTTCTATGGAAAAAGAGATTTATGATGTAAGTATAATTGAAAAACTTCAGAATAAATTGCATGAGAAAGAGGAAGAAAAATGTGCTATCATTGAACTGCAGATATGTTTACAAGAAATCTATAATTACCCAGATGAAGATATAGCAAGAGAGGCAAAACTATATAGAATTATAAATGAAAACTTCATTCCTGTTAGACCAGGATTGGAGGATGATAAAGTTCCACAGTCACAACAAAACGTAAATATAGTACATTATATGAAACAATTTGAAAAACCAAGGCTATTTTGTTGGTCCTTATTAACTGTTCCCAGAACAGAACTTGAGCTCCAAGGTTATCAAAATAGCATATGTAAGGCTATGATTGATATGATATTTGAAAATAAAAGAGCATTTAAGACAGCACCAAATGCATCCCATGCAATTATCATACATGGAGCCAATGCAAGATTTATGTATGGAAAAATATATAGAAAATACAAAGTTTGAAGTTGGTATATATCCAGAATGTGGATACAATTTAACAAGTTATACAGGTTTGTTGGAATTTATTCAGTGTCTACAACGGTTGTATGTGGAATATAATGTAATGTACTCACAACTCATAAGAAGGTCTTGATTGAGTCACATTTTAAAAGCATTTATAGTTGATGAAATGTATATATTTTTGAGATAGAAAAATGATTAATAAAATCCCTACACAGAGATATATGAAGAGACAATGACACAAGATCTGACCAAGAAGTGTATTGACATAATGAAAAAATTTGACAAGCCTGATGTTTTTGGGACAGATTATACCAAAGGGAAACACTCTTTTTAAACCTTCTCTTTCTTCTTCTAATATAATATTCTGTGATAATGTAATTGTATGGTCAATCGGGGGAGGACCATAGACCCTATTTACAAGCTAAGTGCAAGAAGCTCTTTAATCATTCATTTGAAATAAGGTTGCTCTATTCAGATCATCTTCAGGATGATGACTTGGGCCCTATACACACTCCTTATTATTCTTTCAAAATCTCACTATCTGAAATTGCTCTAGAAGATGTCCTTAGAGCAGTGGAAAAATTGTCAATGACAATGTTATTTTACATGATATAGACATCACACAGGACCTACCATACATAAAAACCAGAGAACATGTTATAAAATACATAAGAAAGGTGGGAGTACCAAAAGGAGATATAGTTGAAGACAGAAGAAAGGTAGGAGATAACTGTGTTTCCTTTTACAGTAGATCTCATTCTGCAAGAATCAAAGTGTATAACAAATATGTCCAAATGCTTGAAAGCTGTGATGTCATGACAGTTTTAGGTTCAAGAATTCACAACATATTTGTAGATCCACCGGAGTCTATGCAAAAAACATTGGAAGATGCTAAAGATACAGGTGTGACTAGATTTGAAGTGAAATTCTATGGAAGTAGGATTAGGTCAGTAAAAATACTATATTAAACGTTTTAAAGCCTATAGAGATGATTTGGAAGGATGCGAATTTTTCAAGGTTTCACTTAAGGAACAATGGAAACAACTTGTCAAGAATATCTGTGATAAGAAAGTCATAATGGTATATCTAAAGAAAGAACGTTTCTTTGCATATTGTCATTGGTGGAATTCACAAACTGGGAAAATGCAAGGAGGTTATCAAAAAAGGTGTATTTCCCAAACATCTTAAGACATTAGTTGCAAATTATAGTTTCAATGGCATGAAGACCAAACTTATTACTGTAGTTGGTAAGCATATAGTTGTCAAAAGGTATTTTTTGGGGTAAGCAAACCGATGAGAAGATTACTTTAATTCCAGGACCTAAAGGATCTTTATATCCTAGAGTACCTGCCATAACACTGCCAGAAGAGATGGGCCCTCATCAATTATAAAGGTATTAAACTTGGATGGCCTGACCACCGTATAAGAACTGGGGACTCACCCTATCCTCTATAAGGCAATGTGGGTATAGCAATGATTTAGAAGAGTTGACAGACTGTAATTTAAGGTCATATAAGCCTGGATATTCAGTTTTACATATATATACTACATATTGTGTAATGGCAAGGGGATCCAAGTATTATAGAGGACACCAATCTACTCTTTTAGAGGTTATAGATGAGGATGGAAATACATTGAAAGTAAGATGTGGAAAAATATTGGAAGATGAGATGAACCATATTAATTCAAAAGTATACATCACAACAGGAAGGATTATATATCCTAGGGAAGGTAAGGATATACAAATAATAGAAGTCACAACAATTGATTGATGGGAACTGATATTCAAATTAGTAGACAGGATGGAACATTTAAACAGGCTGTACTATTTCAAAAAGTTGCTCATTGACTTAAATGATCAGGAGAAAAATCACCTCAGTAGGTTCCTAGAGGATGGGCTAAGAAACTATGGTTTAACAAAGGAAAAAAATGGCCGAATATTTAGATAGCCATATCAAAAGTGTCAAGAATGAAACACCTGGAGCATTTGACAAAAACAGTACGCAGGTGACCTTTATTTCCTTTATTTAATGATATACCCTCATGGGTGACATCTGTTTTGAGAAAAGGATTGAAAAAAATTAGTCAGAGTGTAAATTGTTTTTAAAAACCTTGTCTCAATGGAATGATGGGAATGGGGGTTTAATATTAATAGACGGGATGGACTTTTTAACGACCGCTTTGTGATCTTACTCCAGAGCAAAAAGTTCAGCTCTGTGAACATTTACTGGCTATGCGGGAAGGATACAATGGAACAAAAGAGGACATGGAGAAGGAACTAGAGTGGAAACTAGAAGCCATGAAAAAAACAAAAAAATTCCATTCTACAGTATTTTTCATACAGGGTCAGATTTTTGTTCTCTGACCTTGCAGTTAGATATAATTACCAGACCTGCCAAAAGGGGGTATGGTTACCAATACTGTTGGTAGGAGTTTTTAAAACATCTTATTGCAACAAATAATTGAAATATAAACTGTCTCTAATATTGTTGTGAAGCATGGAGGCTGAAAGAGTACCCTCAGTAGATTTTCGTGAACCTAATCATTCACACAGGTATCACACAACTGAATGTACAATTTGTGAATGCTACCCTTTTGGCAAATATCTTCGACAACATTACAGTCTAGGAGAAGTATTTAAACTTCCTGAATTTCCAAATAATACATACATCTTCCTTGGTATACAAAAGAAACCAATTGGATACTACATAGGTGAGCCAGTCTATATAGCAGAATTCATGGGTTTTGAAGAAGGATATGTACACTATATTTCAACAAAAGTGGGTAAAGAATTTATTCTTCCCAGTCAGAGGGTAAGTCAATCACAAGTTCAAATTAAAGTTCATGTTGCCTATCTAAGTAGTCTAATTCTCCTCTTGATCTTGTTATGTTGGAAGACATATACTTGTTCCTAGAGTGATGCAATAAATCAAGGGTGTGATTGAGATAATGTACATTTAGTCTGCTTGTTTGCAATCTCAATACATGTGAATGACCCTCTACTAGGGACTTTTTAAAAGTGGGCTAATATGTGGAGCTTGAGTAAAATTAGGGTACTGACTCCTTAGGATGCGCAATTTGTAGCCTATAATAAAAATAAATAGGGTTGTCCAAAAATACTACCTGTCTATTTTTGAAACTGTTGGAATTTGCCCGTTTGCTTAGGGGGGGGGTCACTATGACCTCCCTTCATTTCCCATGCCATTCATGGACCTTTTCTTTCCACACATATTTCCTCCTTGTATTTTCTCATGTAATAAATGGACCTTTTCTAATCTTATGATAATATCCCCCCAAACAAACCACTTGATAAAGACATTATTTTAGCTCAAATCTACACTCCCAATTATATTGTATACTACATAATTCTCCAAGTAGAGTCTACCATATTATGTTAAATTAAGACCTAAACTATCTTGTGGGGATATTATCATAAGATTAGAAAAGGTCCATTTATTACATGAGAAAATACAAGGAGGAAATATGGTGTGAAAGAAAAGGTCCATGAATGGCATGGGAAATGAGGGAGGTCATAGTGACCCCCCTAAGCAAACGGGCAAATTCCAACAGTTCAAAAATAGACAGGTAGTATTTTTGGACAACCCTATTTTTTTTATTATAGGCTACAAATTGCGCATCCTAA
>MU134332.1:314145-336014 GCA_015039355.1 Ramaria rubella
CATTCTGACTTACTTCCGAGAGTAATTTTTTCCAGAAATTACAGGCCTTCTCAGCTGAAGACTCTGCATCAGCCGTTTCAAGGTCAGGTTCCTCCTGGACTTCAATATCGTCTGCAACGGCAGCATAAGGTCTCTTTTGTCCTATCTGACATGGCAATCCAGACTTATTAACATCTTCTTCTGATTCCTCGACAGTTTCTCTGATTAAACTGAAAATGCATGGCAAACCGTCAACATCAGAGTCGGATTCCTCTTCGGGCAAGTACATTGGGTTGATACTGAGCTCGGATAGGTCGTCAGCGAGTCTTAAGTTGAACCTGAAGCCATTTGAGGCTCTTTGTTGCTTCGCTTGAAGCTTTCTTTTCTTCAGGGCAGGCATTTTGTGGTGAGATCAAGAACACCGAAAATCTTCAACAATATCAGGACTATTATGTAATCTTCTGATTTTTCAGTCTTTTGGATTTATGCTCCTTTTGGTAAGTTTCCTTCCTAAAATTAAACTTGGCAGCACTGTGCAACTAACTGAGCTCAGCCGAGAGTGGCTGCACCTTAGTGGTCACAACTGTACTGGTGCATATGAATGATTCTAAACTCCGCTTTGCTATGTTATAGGGAATCGTAACAAGCACACCTACATGCCTGTGGATACGAAGGGTAGCCTGTGTGCAGCGATGGTGCACCGGTGGTCCGGCAGAGAAGATATAGGTGAGGAGGGCGAGTGTGCACAATGGGAATAAGGAGCGGGATGGTTGAACAAGGACGACGAGGGTGCATGTAAGGTGAGTTCTAGATATGTACAAGGGTTAATAATAGGGCTGCTCAATTGTTAGTTTGGTTCGTTTTGCAAGTTGTGCGTCGAAAATTTCAATTCCGACGTTTAGCGACATAGACGAAGGCCACAACAAACCGAACTGGATGAACTGCTCTGGGGTGGTTCGTCCAGTTCGGTTCATTGCGGAAGCAAAATAACTATGCCCGGCATAGCGGCAAGCTGTTTATTCAGCACATTAAGTAATCTCTGGACAAGTAGGCTACATACAACTGTTGCACTGGAGGTTACATATGTTACATGTTGAACAGGATGCTTCAAGATTAGTGAAAAGTGATTCTGAAATAAGGAGAATCTGGCAACAGGGCAAGGAGATGAAGAGGTGACAAAACCATAACTTCTCTGGGGAGCTAGCTGGCTTTTCATTTTCACTTATTCACTGACCAGGGATAGATCAGAGGGAGAGGTTAGGGTTTATCATAAAATTAAGAGTTCATAAGGTATCCCTATGCTGGTAGATTGGTGATTCCACAACATAACTCATGTCTACATGTGCGACCGGCTGTTGTCGGCCGCTTACATACTATCGTGCTCCGCTATCTCAAACGAACTGAGCGACCTGTGGTCGCTCAATTCTTCGCGTTCGTTTGGTCATTCGCGGTCCTTAAATTTTTTTGGAGCAAACAAACCGAGCGAACCGAACTAAGAATTGAGCAGCCCTAATGGCTGCAACTCCAGTCCTTGTGCCCCCATCCATTCTCCATGTCCCAGCCATCACTGCATCCCACTCCCACACTCATGCTCATGACCAGAGACCGAAGGAGCCTCCAGGCGACGGAGCACGCGATCTCAACCACAGTACATATACACTGCGTAACCACAACAGGCACAGGCCCACACATACAGCGCACGCTGCAGACCACCACCACCAGCCCTGCAAACAACGAGCCCCAGCCCTGCGATAAGGGCTCGTCTGACTCGTGCGCATGTGAGTCCCTGTACTCACACCTAGCACCGAATCCAACGGTTGTGAGGTTCAGTGGGTGCTTCGCCTTGCTGGTAAGGCCAACACCTGGTCAAAGGTCAGTCAACTAACTCGTCAATACTGAATAACTGACTTATGTATTTGCACAGATCTCCATTACCTTTTAGAGATGCAAGACCGCTGCGGGGCCGTCTAGCCAAAGCTGCATATAAAACAAACAACTTGGAGTGCAGAGGAGGCTTGTCTTGCCATCGGGGCCAAAATATGGGGACAAGTCACATACTCGAAGTAAAAAATGACATACAAGCCTCGTTTGCAGTCGTGGATCCGTTGAAAGAGATTAGGGCCTCGCCTTGCCGGTGTGGCCGAAATCTCAGACTGAGGTAACTGAGGTAAGTTTAGTGATGTTTGAGGAGGGAAAGGACGTACTGATGGTTTGTCAAGCTATATAGGGGCCAGGTGAGCTCTTTCAAGAGAAGGGAGGCTCGCCTCGCCAATGGGCCAAAACGTTGAGGCAAGGTAAGTCCTTTGGACATTTTAGAAACAAAGTATGATGTACTCACTGTCATTCAAGCCACCTGTGACCAGACATCAATGGAGAAACGTAATGGAGTTCGCCTCGCCGGCGAGGATTCTGGACACAAGTGAGTTTGTAGACAGTGGGGGACTAAAATATGGCAAACTAACGGTATTTCAAGCTAGGTACACAGCCATACATCAACTGAGAGGAGGGACTGCCTTGCTGGCGGGGCTGAAATCTTGGACTGAAGTAAGTTTTTGATGTCTTGAGTGCAAAAGAACATACAAACGGTTTTTGAAGCTGTGTATGCAGCTGGGCAAAGGAAATGGGGTTTGCCTCGCTGGCAGGCAAAGTAACCACAATGGTTTATAATCTACATCTGTAGCCAGGAATCTGCTTAAAGAGATGTGGCTTGCCCCACCGGCAAGGATGAAACTTTGGTGCAATGTTAGTTATTACATGTCTTCAGCTTGTAAAAATTGATGTACTCACACCATAGGGGCATACATTCATGATTAAGAGACCAAGAAGGCTTCTTGACAGTATTGTGACATGGAATTTGTGGTTTGAGTGGGTGTCTGCCACTGTTGTTGAATAGCATACACACACTGGGCATAAGTCTCCACAGAAGGTGCTTGTAATAGGACAGATGCAATGCCATGGAATGGTTTGCAAGACACATAATAAAAAGCATCATATTAAAAAGATACAGATAAGCACATTAGGATTTATAAATGCTAACCAAACCACATGTATAATTAAATCAACATACAGTGGAGTTACAGAGAGCATGATGAAGAGTTAAATTCCAATACTAATGGAACTTGGGAACATTGTATGATATTGAAAGGATCCTTACATGCTGTTGGAAACTGTTCCTATTAAGGGAATTTGGAATGGTGCCATGTGGTGTAGCTGAGAGGTAACAAATTTTTAGCTGTGAGTGAAGCCATGAGACAACAAAGCAAACCATGAGACTGAATTTTCTATTTGTGTGAAAACTGAGCTGCCATCTAGGAAAATGGGAAAATTTGCAGTACTGGAGCACACGAATGATTCCAAACTCTGCTAACGCTATGTTAGAGGAAATCGTAATTACAAAGCTTCTTAGTGACATCATGGGCAGGACGTTCCCGATATGAAGACACAGGTTTAGCTCCTCCATAATATGGCCATTCAAGCTTTGATATGTGGTTTGACTGCTCATACTGGCCCATGGGTATAGGTGCAGCTGTTGGAAGTTTCGGTGCATGAAACAGCCTAACCCAAATTGTCTTTGTCATTTGGCAGATGCAGCTCAATGGGCCAACAATCAGTGTGATAAACATCTCATGACAGATTTTGATTGGAAGGTGCAAGAGCTGCAGAAAAGAAACAGGAGGCATGGGTTTGTTGTTTAGGACATATGATAGTATGTAACAAATGACATTGTTCATTTTTTTTTGGCCCTAATGAAGACTAAACAGAATTTAACTAAGGTGAAGAACAGACCTTTGTTCAAGAAATAATTCTTACGAACAAATCTACTTCATACCCCTAATTGCTTGGGGCAATATTTTTTGCCTTTCCAGATCCACAAAAGCATGCTTCCAAATATCACAGCATCCCACATGCTGTCAAAAATAAACTTTGGTAAAATATATATTAATGAATTGTGGGCTGATGCATGTGCATGGCAGTGAACGATTCCCTCAATGTAACTATTTATTGCTCTTAATTCACCTTTTACACAGCCATGAAGCTGGAGGCATTCATAAACTCAGTTGCAATGGTTTTGACAAAGCACGAGCATCTACATCAGGCAATTACAGACCTCAGGCAGGCATTCCAAATCCCATCACCTCCTGAGTGTTGTGGACAACAAGTCAGTGTGGTGTGGTCATCTGGTGGAACCAGTTATTATTGCCACTCAAAGCTGTAGATAAGGGTCCAGGGCCAATACATCATAAATTTTCAGTATCCACCAGCAAATAGAGGACTCACTGGTGTCCTGTAGCCTGATCTGACATGACATGATTGTTGCAACATGTGGACCATCCCATCATAAGAGTATTGTTTGAAGCAAGGCATGAGCAGCATCTCATGCTTATCCTATGCAAGAAGTGTTAGTGGTAATCCTACAGTGGTGTTGAAAATGACAGTCATGCTAGCACCAATTTCAAGGCTTGACTCAACTTAGGACTCTGACTCAACTCTCTGACTTCAAGAATTCCAGTAGTTGAGTTATGCTCAGTGCAAGCCTCTCAGCAGAGCTTAGAAGCTCTGGGGGAGAGGCTTGGAAGTTAGTTCTGATCTGAGGGGACTATTTTTATGCAATGCTGTGATACCTTCCATTCTGAGGTTGAAAATTATTTGATACAGAGATTTTAAGAATGTTAGTGACCCTGCTTACTAATGGATACCCACATCTTCTTGCAGAGGTGTCAACCATTCATGTCATCTTGTTGAAGTTGAACTAGTGTCACCACAGCTTAACTTGGCTTGAAAAGCCGCAACTATGGCTTGACTCATTTTCTCAAATCAGTGAGTCATAGTCAAGCCACCCAACTCCAGCTCAATTTGGTCCAACTTTGGCTTAAGTTGTGACTTCACCTCAATATTTGCACAGGTAAACTTAGGGTACTTAAACTACATATTTGCTAGCTGTTAGAACCCAGATTCATTCTCAGCTTTTCCGCTTTTCTCCGACATATTCTGATTCGTATTTCCGACTTCCTCCACCTGTTTTGTGCATTTAGTCATTTTCATCAAAGATCTACATCTTTGGTCTTATGTCCATATTTACTTCTGCCCCAATCCCGTATTCGCTCCATTTCGGATTTCCGTGTTCATATCTTTCCGATTTGGATTGTATCAATTCGTTATATACAACTCCTCCATGTACTTGTTAATCAGTTCAAATATTAACCCACCTTGACTCAATAACTTCTCACTTCCGTTTCTAAGTCTTATCCGACTCTCCAATCTTATCCAACTCCTCCAACCCTCCAAAATACCAGGACATGAAGGATCCAAGAGGGCGCAACCTATAAGTTGAAGCCAACATCCATACGTCTCGATTTCCGACTCCAATCCCGAACTCTGACATTCCGACATCCGACGAGAAGAAATCCAGTTCATAACAGTATATTCGAACTAAAACTCTTGATCCATTCATTATGCCTTCTACCAGATCCTGTACTGTCACCGGAATCACAGACCCTGGATCTAGCCTTCTGAATAACGAACCGGAAGATGACCCCGGTGATGATGATGAAGAAGATGAAGGGAAGGCTATGTTAAAAGCTTTAAAACAGATAGCCAAGCACATGGGAACTCCGAACAAGGGTCAAACTGGAAAAACCAAGCTCTGCGAACCCAACACCTTTGATGGATCGGATTCCTGAAAACCTCATCCCTTCCTCCTTCAATGCAAGCTCCACTTCCACAATCATCCTCTGACCTTTTCCAGTGACAAAGCGAAAGTTACTTACGCTATCTCTTTTTTAAAAGGGACGGCTTTAGATTTTTTCGAGCCTGAACTCTTAGACGACGATGCCTTCCAAGACCTGCCCTGGTTTACAAACTATCAGGACTTCACAATGGTACTCTGAGAGAATTTTGGAGCTTACGATCCCATCGGCAATGCGGAAACCAAACTCGACAATCTCCAAATGCGCGACAACCAACGCATCATGAAGTTCATTGTAGACTTCAACCGCCTAGCTGCTAGAGTCAATTGGGGTGACGCCGCCCTTTGTAGGAGTTTTTATACTAAACTTCCCAATTGTATTAAAGATATTCTTGCAATCTGAGACAAAGCCGACACGCTTCTGGAACTTCGACAACTCACGCAAACCATCGACAGCCGTTATTGGGAATGATGAGGCGAAGTCAACCACACCATCACTTCCAACAATAACCACTCCAGTAACAGCAGCAAATCGGACAAGCAAGAATCCTGATCCAACCAATCACAGAAGAGGATGAACAGCAACAACGGTTCGGCTTCCGCCTCTTCTACCAAACCTCAGTCCTCCACGTCGAATTTCTGAAAAACTCCGGATATTCCCAATACACTCAGAAAAGATGGAAAACTAACGCAACAGGAGAGACAGCGACACATGGACCAAAACCTTTGCATGTTCTGTGGGAAACCCGGGCATATCGTGAAGGACTGTCCATGATCAAACTCTTTTAATGCTCAATCAAAGGCCCGAGCGGCCTCCGCAATTTCGAGCAAACCCGAGTCCAAAGCTGAACCTGCAGCCATTACGGATTCAAAATAATAATAAGCAGCTCTGAGACCTCTGCACAGACCCAGAGTTGCATTGATTCCATCTGTGCGTTTTCTGAGGTCTGACTCAACACTTCCGCTCTTTCAAAATCTGATTCTCTTACTATATGACTGACTTCCGACATTATTCTGAATACTAACATTCAAGCTCTCGTGGACTCCGGTTCCACTCACTGTTTTGTAGACTCATCATTCACTTCCAAGCTTCCGCTGGAGTTCCACAACATTCTGCAAATCCCATTAAAACTTTTCGATGGTACTTCTAACGTCTCAATCACACAGGCTAACGATATGCCAATCTGCTTTCCGTCCGGCAAAAAATCAGGTTGTTGCTATGTATCACTGGGGGCATGAGCAGATTTTTAGTGTAAAAAATGTGATAAAAATGCTTTTTCCTTACAGGTTATTCATTCACTGTTCTGGTTGAAAAAATCTCCCAAAAATGCTGCTTTTTTATCAAGGTTTCGGACCTGAAAATCTGGTACATATTTCACATTTATAGACATTTTCAACAGAAAAGAACCAAAATTTATCCAAGATTTCATAGTAGAAAAAAGGTGAGAAAATTAGTAAAATATATGAGATTTTCATGAGATTTTTCAAAACTATTAGCCAATGGATAATCCAACATTTTTCTTTAGTTTTTGCTAGGAAAAACCTGATGGATAAATGTTTATCCCTTGGATAATCATTCACCCATAGGCAATATATAACAAGTTTTCTGAACCGAAAAGGCAATGAAAAAGTCAATGGATAAGAGTTTATCCCTTGGATAATCATTCTGCCATAGGCAGAACATTTACCCCATATGGAAGAATGATTATCCAAGGGATAAACTCTTATCCATTGACTTTTTCATGACCTTTTCGGTTCAGAAAACTTGTTATATATTGCCTATGGGTGAATGATTATCCAAGGGATAAAATCTTATCCATTGACTTTTTCATGACCTTTTCGGTTCAGAAAACTTGTTATATATTGCCTATGGGTGAATGATTATCCAAGGGATAAACTCTTATCCATTGACTTTTTCATTCCCTTTTTGGTTCAGAAAACTTGTTATATATTGCCTATGGGTGAATGATTATCCAAGGGATAAACATTTATCCATCAGGTTTTTCCTAGCAAAAACTAAAGAAAAATGTTGGATTATCCATTGGCTAATAGTTTTTGAAAAATCTCATGAAAATCTCATATATTTTACTAATTTTCTCACCTTTTTTCTACTATGAAATCTTGGATAAATTTTGGTTCTTTTCTGTTGAAAATGTCAATGAAAACCAAGATTGTCCTTACATTTTTGTGGCATGAAATTAACAAGTAAATTCATTATTTCTCACATTTTACATCCATTTCCCATGCCTATAATTGTGAAATATGTATCAGATTTTCAGGTCCGAAAACTTGATAAAAAAGCAGCATTTTTGGAAGATTTTTCAACCAGAACAGTGAATGAATAATCTGTAAGGAAAAAGCATTTTTATCACATTTTTTACACTAAAAATCTGCTCATGCCCCCAGTGTATGTAACACCACTTGATTCTAGCTGCTCTGTCGTGCTAGGACACAACTGGCTCACCCACTACAATCTGTTGATTGACTGGGTATTGAGTAGGATATCATTCCACATTCCTCAGCAGCAAGATTCAATTCCGACGTCACTCTCCACAAAATCTGCCTCTGCAGTCTCTGGAATCCTGAAATTTGATTGCGCGGACACCCCTCCAACATCTGAACAAGACTCACCTATTGACCTAGTCCCTGCTTCTGTGTTCGCTTGCTTGTGCAAACTAGGCAACGAGGAGATCTTTCAGTTATGCGTATTTCCAAAAGGAAGATTTGCTTCCATCATCAACGCTTCCCCAAATCCCGATCCAACAGCCAATCTCGACGGCATTCCATTGGAATATCACAAGTTTTCCGACATCTTCAGCAAGAAGAAAGCGGAAATCCTCGCCGATCATCAACCGTACGATCTCAAGATTGACTTGATAGAGGGAGAGAGTCCCCCCTTGGGAACTATTTATTCCCTATCTCTAGTTGAGCTAGAAACACTCTGAAAGTTCATTGACGAGGCACTAGCCATAGGATTCATCTGCCCTTCACTTTCTCTGCACAGTGCTCCGGTACTATTCTCGAAGAAAAAATTAGGCAGACTCCAACTCTGTATCAATTTCCGTGGTCTCAACAAAATCACAAAAAAAGACCGATATCCACTTCCCCAACTTTCCGACCTTTTGGAAAGCCCTGGAAACGCGCGGATTTACAGCAAAATTGATCTCCGACATGCTTACCATTTAGTCCGCATTAGAGAGGGTGACAAGTGGAAAACCACATTCAGGACCCCATATGGTTCCTTTGAATGGTGTGTTATGCCCTTTGGTCTCACTAACACACCAGCTGCCTTTCAGCAATTCGTGAACAACATATTCAGTGACATGCTCGATGTTTCAGTCCTCATCTATTTGGATGACATCTTAGTTTACTCCAACAACCTGGAAGAACATGAAGAACATGTCCACGAGGTCCTCCGACATCTCCAAAAAAACCAACTTTATGCAAGATCCGACAAATGTGACTTCCACAAGACAACAGTGGAATATCTCGGATACATACTCTCTCCGGAAGGACTTTCAATGGCAGACAATAAAATCAAAGTAATTCAAGAATAACCCGAACCCTGAAAAGTAAAAGATATCCAATCCTTCCTAGGCTTTGCGAACTTTTACCGACACTTCATTCATAATTACTCTGACATCACAATTCCGCTTACCCAACTCAAAAACCATAAAGTGGAACTTCTCTGATGAGTGTCGGAAATCGTTTGAAACACTCAAGAAAGCCTTCACCACAGCTCCGATCCTTATGCCCTGGATTCCCGATTGTCAACTCATCGTGGAAACCGATGCTTTGGACTACACCCTCGTGGCAATCCTCTCTATCATTTCTCCGGAAGATGGTGAAATTCACCCTGTAGCTTTTCATTCCAGAACTTTTACAGCCCCGTAATAAAACTGCGATGTCCACGACAAAGAATTACTTGCTATTTTCGAAGCTTTCAAGATTTGGCGACACTACCGCGAAGGTTCCGGTTCCACCATCAACATTGTAACCGACCACAAGAACCTCGAATATTTCACGACCACCAAGCTTCTAACCTGATGACAAGTACTATGGTTGGAATACCTATGTCAGTTCTACCTCATTATCTGATTCCAACCTGGGAAACTCAGAACAAAACCCAACTCTTTAACTAGACGATGGGATGTCTATCCTAAAGAGGGGAGTAGCGACTATGCCAGCGTTAACCTGCACAATTTCCGCCTGGTTTTCACTAACAAACAGCTGTCATCGTCCCTCCGAGCCACATCCCTTAACGTCACAATTCTCCGCGCAGTTACCATCATGGACTTCGAGAAACTCCATGAAGAAATCCGACAATCCATCTCCTCTGACCCCACAATTTCTGACTATCCCACAAATCCTCCAACACCCCGATGGTCAGTCAATCCTCAAGGACTCCTCCAACTCGACAACCGAATCTACGTTCCCGACGTTAACGACCTCCGACTCCACATTTTACAATATCTGCACGACCACCAGATCTCCAGAAATTTCAGACAAAACAAGACTCTCAGCAACAACCGACGTGAATATACATGGCCAAAACTCTGAGACTTTGTTATCAAATCCTGTACAACATGTATGCAATCAAAATCCCAACGACACCGGCCCTATAAATTCCTTAAGCATCTACCAATTCCACCAACACCGTGGAATTCCATATCCTTGGATTTCATTGAGCCGCTTCTGCTTTCATCGGGTTTTGACAGCATCCTTGTTATCATTGACAGACTCACAAAACAAGCCATATTCATCCCAACAGTCACGACGATCACTTCTCCGATGCTCGCTCAGCTTTTCATTCTCCACATCTTCTCCAAGCACGGTGTTCCGACTCACGTCACCTCCGATTGAGGTTCCGAATTCGTGTCTTCCTTTTTCCACACACTCGGAAAGGTGCTAGACATGAATCTCCACTTCACCTCCGGATATCACCCCAAAGGCGACGGACAAACTGAACGAACGAATCAGACTCTTGAGCAATACCTTCGCATTTATTGTAACGATCAACAAGACAATTGGGCTGAACTTCTTCCAATTGCAGAATTCACCTATAACAATGCTCCGAACGTGACAACAGGAGTCTCCCCGTTCTTCGCTAACAAAGGTTACAATCCCAACATTTCTGTCCATCCCAAACACAATCTCATTTCATCCCATGCAAAAGATTTCGCAATCGACTTAGACGAACTCCACCAGAAACTCTGAAAGAGAATTTCTGATGCGCAATCCCGATATAAGGAACCCGTGAACAAGAAATGTTCTCCAGCTCCGGACTTCAAAGTAGGCAACAAAGTCTTTGTCAAAGCCAAATTTTTCTGCACAACCTGACCTTCCAAGAAGCTCGCCGAAAAATACCTCGGACCTTTTGATATCATCGCACCCGCAGGTACCAGTAATAGAGCCTTTATTCTCCGACTACCCGACAGTGTGCGTGCTGTTCATCCATCTTTCCATGTTTCCATGCTAGAACCCGCGACTCCGAATGCAATCCCAAACCAAATACAGCCACCGCCTCTGCCAGTTATCATCAAAGGTGAACCCGAATACGAAATCGACGAAATTCTGGATTCCAAGATAGAGAATCACTGACGTTGCAAGATACAATATTTAGTACGCTGGACAGGGTATCAAGGCACCGATGAAGAAACCTCGTGGATTCCCGCCATGGAATTAGGCAATGCTTCAGAGATCGTTGAAGACTTTCATCGCAAATATCCCGACAAACCCGGTCTGACACTAGGGGCATGAGTATATTTTTAGTGTAAAAAATGTGATAAAAATGCTTTTCCCTTACAGATTATTTATTCACTGTTCTGGTTGAAAAATCTCCCAAAAATGCTGCTTTTTTATCAAGTTTTAGGACCTGAAAATCTGGTACATACTTCACATTTCTAGGCATGGGAAATGGATGTAAAATGTGAGAAATAATGAATTTACTCATTGATTATATGCCACAAAAATGCAAGGACAATCTTGGTTTTCATTGACATTTTCAACAGAAAAGAACCAAATTTTATCCAAGATTTCATAGTAGAAAAAAGATAAGAAAATTAGTAAAATATATGAGATTTTCATGAGATTTTTCAAAACTATTAGCCAATGAATAATCCAACATTTTTCTTTAGTTTTTGCAAGGAAAAACCTGATGGATAAATGTTTATCCAATGGATAATCATTCACCCATAGGCAATATATAACAAGTTTTTTTGAACCGAAAAGGCAATGAAAAAGTCAATGGATAAGAGTTTATCCCTTGGATAATCATTCTGCCATAGGCAATATATAACAAGTTTTCTGAACCAAAAAGGCAATGAAAAAGTCAATGGATAAGAGTTTATCCTTTGGATAATCATTCTTCCATATGGGGTAAATGTTCTGCCTATGGAAGAATGATTATCCAAGGGATAAACTCTTATCCATTGACTTTTTCATTACCTTTTCGGTTCAGAAAACTTGTTATATATTGCCTATGGGTGAATGATTATCCATTGGATAAACATTTATCCATCAGGGTTTTCCTTGCAAAAACTAAAGAAAAATGTTGGATTATTCATTGGCTAATAGTTTTGAAAAATCTCATGAAAATCTCATATATTTTACTAATTTTCTCACCTTTTTTCTACTGTGAAATCTCAGATAAATTTTGGTTCTTTTCTGTTGAAAATGTCAATGAAAACCAAGATTGTCCTTGCATTTTTGTGGCATGAAATCAATGAGTAAATTCAGTATTTCTCACATTTTACATTCATTTCCCATGCCTAGAAATGTTGAAGTATGTACCAGATTTTCAGGTCCTAAAACTTGATTAAAAAAGCAGCATTTTTTGGGAGATTTTTCAACCAGAACAGTGAATGAATAATCTGTAAGGAAAAAGCATTTTTATTACATTTTTTACACTAAACATATGCTCATGCCCCCAGTGTGACTCTTCCTTAACTTTTCTTTCTTTTTCCGATTTTTCCAATTCTTCCTTCATTTTATGTTCAAGCCCCTAATTACATTTCCCTCTGTTCCAAGAAAATTCCACCTCGTGTTTCCGCTCAAATCCTGAGTCAATTTTCCAAATCCATTTCCCATATTTCATCCCTTTCCATTCCTCCATTCTCACTTCCAATTCCCGCTCCTGGAGCTGAACCATCCTTTGTACCCATGTGGTGAGAATCTGCGTCTCCTTGGAATGAGTCTGCATGGAACTCGCGTGACTATTGACGGACTTCCACAATTCTTGGATTTCCTTCACCAGCAACTCCACTGTTCCTTCTTCACCTGTATCCACGCCTTTCGCGACTTCTTCCGCAAATCCCGATGTTCCCAGTCGACGGCATGTCCTCCCATCCTTTGTGCATTCATCACACGTCGCATTCACTCCCTCCACTATTGGCGAACAAAAAATATCCTGAACCCAACATCCCACACAACAATACTGTTCATGTCCAACCCGGTTAATCGCAGATTTGTGAACCCTCCTACAGGCAATGGTCCTATCCACCACATCACTTCTCCTTCCCCGAGATTTTTCCTCCAATTTCTGGTTGGCCTTCCTCTCCTCCTTTTCCGCCTTTTTCCGCTCTGACCTTCTCCGCTCCAATTTCTTTGCCGCTTCTTTTTGCAACTCCGAAATCTCGCGAATCTGTGCTTCTAAATCGGTCCCCAATTCCAAATCATCTTTGGAAATCAGGTCCTCAAGCGAGATAATCGGTGGCATCGACATTTTTAGCTCAGAAGAGGGTAGGGATAAGGAGATCAGGGAACTGATAAGTCGAGCCCCATCCATCACTCTTATATATCACATTAGGGGTTTCGCTTAATAACCAAACCAAACCTCCCACGCTGATCTTAGGCCTCGAGGGCTCGGCCTTAAAGAGGAGATACTGTTAGAACCCAGATTCATTCTCTGCTTTTCTGCTTTTCTCTGACATATTCCGATTCGTATTTCCGACTTCCTCCACCCATTTTGTGCTTATCTCCATCCTATCTATATTTAGTCATTTTCATCAAAGATCTACATCTTCGGTCTTATGTCCATATTTACTTCTGCCCCAATCCCGTATTCGCTCCATTTCGGATTTCCGTGTTCATATCTTTCTGATTCGGATTGTATCAATTCGTTATATACAACTCCTCCATGTACTCGTGAATCAGTTCAAATATTAACCCACCTTGACTCGATAACTTCTCACTTCCGTTTCTAAGTCTTATCCAACTCTCCAATCTTATCCAACTCCTCCGACCCTACAAAATACCAGGACACGAAGGGTCCAAGAGGGTGCAACCTATAAGTTGAAGCCAACGTCCATACATCTCGATTTCCAACTCCAACCCCGAACTCTGACATTCTGACAATTCCGACATCTGACGAGAAGAAATCCAGTTCATAACACTAGCAAGGCCAGGCAATCCAGTTGGTGGAGTAGTAATTAGCTGGCAGGAGGGTAGATGGAAAGAGGGAGAAATGCATACTAGTAGTGCTGCTGCCACAGCATTATCTGTCACTCACTCTGTGATCCCACCACAAAAGATGGATCTGCCGAGTTATTGCCTGAAGTAAAAGTTAATTTGCCTCTTGAAAGGATCTCGTGTCCAAACTGGTCTATATCCATGCCTTTGAACCATGAGAATGTGCTAGTTTGGGCACTGAATCATCCCAATGTCAGAGTTCCTTGCCCCTGATACCACCCGTTGCTCCAAACTCACACACAAGCTGTCACATTCATTCTGTGATTCATAAAAAGTGATTCTCAAAGCATGTTTCATTGATATCAAAATACTCACAAGCAACACATGTCTGGAGCTGGAGCAAGAATAATATACACCCACACTTGAGATCACAAAAGGAAAATTATCATTGGGTCTATGTGGGAATTATGCAGACTCCTGTCATGTACAAATTTTAGCTCAGTGATGTTGCTAACTGCGCATTTGAGCGTGAGACTAGTAGGGGAGAGGTGCGAAGCCTCCAATAGCACTCAAGTCTGCCCAGATTTCAGGATATGGACTTTAAAGAGCTTATATCCATCTACTCACTAAATAATTCATTCATATTGGCATTAGAGTCAGTAACATCACCACCGTCAAAACAAAAGATAAGAAATAGAATATGGCACGATACATAGACCTGAGGTCTCTTGGTGGACCGTTATGCGTGTGACATGCGATCTACAAATGAACATGTCAGTACACACAGAAACACTATATGAGAAATAGACACACCTGCCAGTAGGTATCGCAATCATGATGGACTTATCTGGACTAGGCATGGCTGCTGACTATGCACAGTGAACAATAGGAGCACATTGTAAGCTAAGAACAAAATGAATGCAAGGGATGCACATACATTGTCAGCTCAGAACGGCGCATGCAGGCAAACTCAGTGTATATCAACTCCACATGAGACTATGGTCGCAATTGGTCTGAGCGGTGCAGTGGGAGTGGTGTAGCTGGGGCGCATGGTTGGGGCAATAGCAGTAAACCGCAAGGAAAGCTGAAGGGGTAGCATTGAACACGGAAACATCATGTGTAAGAGCACAGCTGGGACGAAAACATTACTCACCACAAAAAGAATGACAGGTCTCTGCAATAGGATAACACTGTGAATAAATATAAAGTTAAGGGCACGTACAACTATCCAGGAGAGCCTCAGGCTAGTCAGATAAAGATATTCACACCCACACCATTCTCTGCCCTCTCTCCCATCTGACAAGTTAAAGTACATTGAATCCCTTTGCTTTTGATTCAAGATCAGAGCCTACACTGTAAAGACTGTAGGTCAGTGTCTCGAATATATTCTGAATTGAAACTTTGAAAGCATATCTGCCAATGGAATCAATGTTGTATGAGCATTTCAAAGAGTCAACAAAAACTGATCTTGAGCTTCGTTCTTTTGTACGTTCCAACCTTCAAACTCACCTGCATCTGTACTATGTGTCATAATTCTTCCACTGTTCACAGTACACAACCAGACATACCTGCACTACCAGCCTGAGGATCCCCAGTCAAGATGGTGATCATGGTCCGATAAGAAAGAATTGAGGCTTCAAGCTTGTATGTCAACCTTACACTAACGGTCTCCTAAGTATATCCTGTTGTTTCTGTAGTGATGTTTGTACTTACATTGGTTTTGAGGTCAAAAGTTGCAACTTCAATTGCGACTCAACTTGCCGTCATGATTTTGAAAAGTCAACTGACAGCTTTTATTCTTCAATGTCTCCAATGCTGAGCAGCTCAGAGCTTGATAGCCACTGCCAATATATCTGGAGATGATAGCAAACGTGAATGAAAAGCAGTTAACGTTCTATGCCTTCAATCGTTGATGCGAAACTGGTCAGTGTCTCAAAGGATCCTTTGGCAGCATCCCAGTCTCATGCTAGATCATGAGTCTTCTACATGTAAAAACTGCTATCCTATATCAGGTTCTGGCTTATGTTCAGGGTTCACAAACAAAGACTGTACATTCTGAAGTCCTGTGGGCTCTGTGACCTAGATTTATCATCAGTTATTAATGGCTCTGTTATGATAGATATCAAAGGCAATCAAACAATTTGGTGGTTCAGACTCAACTGAGTCTCTCAGCCTGTTATCTGCCCCTACTTCACACTGAGCGATTTTGAAACCAACAGTGCCCTTGCATCAGTTAAGGGAACTGTTAGATATATCCATGGACTGGTACTTGTTCGCAACTTGAAGCTTGAAGGTCTGCATGATCATCTGTCACACTATGAATACCCAATTATTCACGAATATATAATATGACTGTCAAGCTGAATGCAGATCCTGTAATCCAACAGTTTGCTCATAAATGTATTGAACGTTCTACGCAGGATAAGGGGCAAGCACTGATGGACCAGCTTGTTGTTAGCACCGTCGCATTTAAGAGCAAGTACTGGAAACACGCATGGCTGTCTCAAGCTAAAAGCTCAGTCGAATGAGCTATAGTCTAGTACAGTGAACATTTGGCTTCTAGCTTCTCCCAGACAACATTTCACACTGATTAGAGTTTTTCGGAAGGACGCAGTTCAATTTCAATGTTCAACTTCCACAATTTGTATATTTGTGTTCAAACTCTTGTATACCACCAAATCTATAGAAGCCTAGCTGCCCTGTCCAATGTAGATAATTAATAGTGACCACCTTTTGTAGTTATTGCAACTAAAATCCAAATGCTCCTTATGCAGTTTGCAATTGGCACCTCTGAGTACCATTGCATTGGGACAATTTTATCCACCCAGTTACATGCGCAAATGTGTAGATCATGTCATACGAAAATGTTTTGTACATATCTTTCTGCTGAGTGCATTGGAGAGTAAGCCACGGTTCCACTGGCATACCATGGTTACCATTTGGTTCCCTCGCTCAATTGCAGGATCATGCTAAGGGCATGGTTGTGGAAAGTTATAACATAGATGACCCTGAGAGCATCTACATCATACCGTATTGTTAGAAATGCATGATGACCAGAGAATTATCAGAGAATGTTGATACTTATGGTGACCGTTTCCTCCTGCGATGTTAAGCCAGTCATGATCAGCCAAGTTGTAGCTCCGTAACTACGCTTGTCCACAACCACCTCCTTCACTGGTATGACATACATTCATCACCATATTTATGCATTCCTGACTCCACATGTGCCACACAATAGTTTGGTCGCACTTGTGCAATAAGCAGCTTTTCTGCATAGCTTAAATCTGTTAGATCCCAGATCCAACTTGCGTTATTCCAATGTTTTCAGTATCCCAATAAGCCCTTTCCTGCTTATTTCCGACATGTCCACATTTATTATTCTTAGTCACAATTCTATTTCGATATTATCCCCATACGTCTTATCTCAATTTCCGTATTCGCTCCGACTCTGGAACTCCATATCATGCACCCTGATCTTTCTGTTTCCGATTTCAGAATTCCGCATGTTCCTTTAAATATGCTTTCCCTTGCTCAAGCTTTCTTTAGCTTGTATATCTCTTATATATCTTGTTGTATATCTTGTTACTTCATCTCGTTATTTCGATATAACCCGCAATATCCTGTACACCTGATATATTTTGTCTACCCTATATCATTATTACACTTCATTACTCCAAGCTCTACCTGCAATAAGGCCTTCGACCTTGTTTGGTATTCCGATTATTCTGATTATTCCGACCCCGACATATCTGACATTCCGAAACCCCCTCTTTGATTACACTCACTTTTCTGTAAAGCTAAACCCTTACTCAATATTCATTTATCGTTAACCCTATCTTCTCCCACATTGGTTATTCTGATCCCAAGTACCCAAAACCTCTTGCTCATCTCCGATAAGTCTTAACGTATTATTTGTCACTGATCCTTCCAAATAGACCCGACCATCAGAACCCTGATAATTCTGTCTGGTCTTCAGTCCGAAATACCAGGGCACTAGAAATCCAAGAGGGTGCAACCCATAAGTTGAAGCCAACACCTGTATAGATCAGATCTTCAACTTCTGAGTCATCTGATATTCTGCACATTTCTGAATATTGCGATGTACGATTTCGGTCAACGAGAGTTCCGACCAAACCCGACCTTCACGTCCAATCTGGCCTTTAACAGTATATACAAGCTGACACTCTTGATTTCTACAATGTCTTCCAACACCCAAATTTAAACACCTGATTTTGACGACACTGACAGATTTACTGAGAATGTCATCAACCCATCAAACATTCATGAGTATTCCAGCTTCTTCGACAAGTGCCTCATAGATGAAGACTTCAAACCCAAGCAAATCCTGAGCGACATCAACAATGCAACCTCCAACCTTCTTTGTGATGACTCACAACAAATGGCAACAACTTCCGACCAAACCCCAATTTTGCCAACACCGAAACTTTCCGACATCCTCGGACAAGACGGCAAGTTGATACTACAGGAGGAACAATGACGCATCGACCAAAAGCTATGCCTCCACTGTGGAAGACCTGGTCATAAAGTGAAAGAATGCCCAAAGTCATCATCCTTTGCCAGGAAAGCAAAATCCCAAACTACAACTGTCACGCTAAGTGATTCCGACATCAAGGTCCCCTTAGAGGACCTTCCAAGTCCCCGAGACTGACAGCTCAAAGACCCTCGAGCACGAATC
Organism: Ramaria rubella; assembly: GCA_015039355.1. Classification (NCBI taxonomy): domain Eukaryota; kingdom Fungi; phylum Basidiomycota; class Agaricomycetes; order Gomphales; family Gomphaceae; genus Ramaria; species Ramaria rubella. Next base: position 332,916 of record MU134332.1, read on the forward strand.
CGCGTTCATATCTTCCTTTGTGCCTTACCAAGATCACCACAGACGCTTTCCGAAAACACCCTTCCTCCCTTCCAACAATTCCACCAAATCCTTTACAATCATCTCTGATCTTCCCCCCAATCCCGAAAACCCCTGAATATCATTTCTTCCGAACATTTTCAACCAATCGTTATGTTAAAACACCATCTTTCAGATTCCCACCTTCTGCCAGTCTCCGTTTCCTGTTACCAATGACATATTATGTCACACCGTCCAGCAGGCTGTCCACACCAATCACGTTTTTTCCCATTGAGCGAAAAATCCCAGCCGTTATTACATTTGCGTATAATGCCACTTGTTTCTAATTGTTCCAATGTGCTGGGGATGCCACTAACCCACCCACTCCAATCTGTTGATTGACAGGGCATTGGGTAGTCCCTAGTTCTGCAATCCTCAACAAGAAGATTCAATTCTATGACATGTCTCCAGGAAACCTGCAAATACTGCGTTTTTCTGAATCTCTGAAAATCCTGCTTCGCTGCAACATCCTCTGACCTGCCATAACATCCAATGTCAATGCTTGATGAAACCTCAACTCGCAACACGACAATATGGAAACCTTGGTGCATTTCCGATAGGAAAATCTGTTACATCAATTCTTCCAATTCCTGACAAGCGATCATCAATATTCTGCTACACACTCCAACAAGATCACATCTATTGGAGAGAGAGAATCTCACTATGGAAAAATCATTTTCCTTACATCTAGTTAAGCCAGAACCATCTTGAGAACATGTTAACGAGGCTCTAGCTATAGGATTTGATCTGACACATCCCGCACAGTACATCTGTACTTCCTTGAGAACACTCCAGGATGATTTCCGAAAACTCCAAATGCCGACCCTGCTTCAAGACATCCTTCCATTTCCGAGATTTCGTTTTCCGACCTCCAACTTCCAGATTTTCTAAATCCAACTAGTCAAGATGCAACGCGATTACTCCAACTCCAAGTCTAGTCACCAATGCCGAATTCCACGTTATGGGACAATAACTGACAAACCGCCTTCGGAATCAATAACAATCTCCCTCGAATGGCACTGTTAAACCCCTTTTATCCATGAATACACCATCCTTACATCCTCCAACCCACGTTTCCAATAAAATTTCGACCTTTCAACCATTAGGAGAATATTCAAGGCCAATTATCAAGCACCTTACCAAAATTTCCGAAACAAAAACCCACAAATTCCACCAAAACATCCTGATTCCTATTTTTTCCGACACCTTTTTCTTCCCTACACGTTTTCTTCTACTCTTTTTCCTTTTCAAATGCTTTTCCGAACATCCCAAAAATTCCGATTCATTCCTTTCTTGTTCCATTTCAAGTCCAATTCCTCTGATATCCTCCGAATTCTCCAGTAATCTGTGATTACAACAATCTCAACTAGACAATGTCAAGACCACTATCAAGGAATTTCCAAGAAACACCGTTCATTTCCTGGAAAAGCCAATAAATTCCCGATGAATCCTTCAGTCCTCTGACACTCCAACTCCTTCTATTCTACTTTCCGATGCCTGAGGTAGATGATGGGATGTCTACCTTGAAGGGGGAGTAGCCACTATGTTGACAACAATCTTTCCCAATCATCCATTCCTATTCCGACTTCATTCCTATTCTGACTTTCTTCTGACAACACTTCCAATCCAACATTTCTATTCATTCTTGCTCTTACTACACTTCTATTTACATCCCGCAATCCCAAAACCCCTTCGACATCTATGCCTTTCACATCCCAATATTTCCGACCCTCCCAGACTTCTTCACGATTACTTCCAAGTCCAATCCCAATCCCGATTTACCCCGATTTTCCAACATCCTTGAACTTAATGAAACATCTTTGATTCACCGTTTCCCGTTTTTCTGATTATTTCAGTTTTTCCGATCATTTCATTTTTCCAATTTTAAAAACAACTTCATTTTCTGACAACTAACTATATTACTTTTACCGAAACTCTTCTGATTTGGTCTATACTACTTTTTCGCCTTCTGACTCCTATCTACTGGATAGTTTCCTCTTCCGGCCCATTGGCCTCCGCTTCAGGCCCCACTGCTTCCCCCCACTGGAGGCATGGCAGAAATTTCCCCATGGGAAAATTCACTGGAAAATTCACAGAAGTGGTTGGATTTTCCAGATGTAATCCAGTTAGGAAAATCAGGTGAATAAAACAATAATTCTTAGGGTGTCTTAGATAGAGTTAGATAATATTAGATAGTCTTAAATAATCTTGGGTAATCTTAGGTAATTTTAAGTAGACTTAGAGTGTCCTAGACTGTCTTAGAGAATATTAGATGGTCTTAAATTGTCTTAGCGAGTCTTAAATTGTCTTAGGTAATCTTAGGTAATCGTAGGATATCTTAGATAGTCTTAGATAACCTTAGAGAGTCTTAGAGAATCTTAGATAGTCTTAGATAATCTTAGATATTTTAGACAACCTTGATAGTCTTAGACAACCTTAGATAGTCTTAGATAACCTCAGATAGTCTTAGATAACCTTAGATAGTCTTAGATAACCTTAGATAGTCTTAGATATTCTTAGAGTGTCTTAGATAATCTTTAGGTAACTTAGATAATCTTAGAGTGTCTTAGATGTCATTAGAGACACTTAGAAGTGTGTAGGTAAGAATGTTCCCAAAAGGTGGTAACCTTTTGGGATCCTTTTGGAGAATAGTAGTATGAGAGTAAAAGGTCTAACCTAGTACAATCATTGTGTTATTTAAAAAGGAGTCAAAGGATAAATCCTTTAGGAAGTCGTGAACTATATAAAAGGGTTCTAAACAGTAGTCCAGAAGGGTGGAACCTCTTACCTTTAAAAGGACTCGGTAAAGGTCAAGTTTCATTAGGGGTCTTTTATAACTAATAAGGAGGTTAAAAGGACTACCAATAGGATTGTTGAAGAGTATCAATAGAACCACAGATATTAGTATCCTTTTAGTATATAAAAGGAACTTAAGTTGGTTCAACTTTTAGGATCGGTTTGGTTAACAAACGTATACACATCGGGGTTTTAAAAGGTCCACCTAATAGGGTTACCCAAAGGTCGTAACCTTTTAGAATTCGT
>MU134332.1:340977-399227 GCA_015039355.1 Ramaria rubella
ATTGTTTTATTCACCTGATTTTCCTAACTGGATTACATCTGGAAAATCTAACCACTTCCATGAATTTTCTGGTGAATTTTCGCATGGGGAAAATTCTGCCATGCCTCCAGTGCCCGATCCCTCTTTGACTTGTTTTTCCAAATCTGCATCTCCTGGATCCACCGGGTTCTCGCCGATTTCCACCTCCGGTTCCTTGCCGATTTCCACCTTTTCTGGATCCTCCTCCTCTGGTACCTCCAGAACAACATCAACATACATTCCGTCGCCATCCACTTCCTTCGCCTTCCCTTTCCCCTTCTCCGACTCCTTCTCTGGCTCAGGTTGCGGCCCAACGTTTTCTGCCTCATTCCCCAGGCTGGCTTCCGACTCCAAGTCCGGTTGCGGCGCCGACGCCCCGTGGTACATCTCCCACTGCTTTTTCCGGAACTTGAACTCAATTTCTGTGATCCTGTGTGACATCTTCAACGTGTCGTTGAAGGCCACCATTCCCTCCATGTTGTAGCGGAGCCACTTTGTGAGTGTGTAAATTGTCTTGCGGAGCCCGCAGATTTCTGCTGTGAGCCCCACATCCTCTGCCTCGTCCTCCGTGTCATCCTCCGTCGCTCGCTCCTTGCCTTTCCCCTTCCCTGACGCAGCCCCGACTTCTCAATCTGCGGCCATTTCCCCCCAACGTCTTTTCGTCATCGGTCCTGGTCCAGCCTCCGCGTTCTCTGCCTGAACCCACTTGTATGCTGGCAACGACAACTTTCCCACCATCTCCGCCGCAAAATCTGCCTCACCTGGCTTCGTACATTTCTTCCGGTCATTCTGGCACTGGATACATGCCCACTTCTGTGACCTCCTGCTTTTCCGCTCCTTGTCAACACACTCCAGCCCCCGTGTCCGACAGAGCACACATCGGTCATCATACTTGTTGGCCTCCAACCATACACCCTCAAGGTGATGTTTTCGGCCTCCAGAATTTTCCAATGTACCCTTCATATTCCAATCGGCTTTCCAATCACGGTCACCTTTCTCTGTCTAGTCCGAAACGTCCTGTCAAAACTCCTCCGATAATAATCATAAAAAGACGACTTATGGATGCTTTTTTGAGTCGGGCTTCCTCCCGCCTCAACTCCTCCCACACCATCCGCGTCAATTCGGCTTTCCACCGATCCACCTCCTCCTTCTGCTTCCTTCAGTCAGCTTCCTCCTTTTTTCACCAATCCTCATCTTTCTCCTTTACCTTCCAATCCCGATCCTCCTGTTCTTTCTGATCCCGCTCCTCCTTTTCCTTCCACTCCTGCTCCTCCTTTTCCTCCGCTTCTCTCTCCCGCTTTTCCCGCTTCGCCTTTGCCTTTTCCCACAATTTATGCTCCAACTCCTTCTTTTTCCACTTGTATTCTCTCACCTCCGCAGCAAGTTCATCGCCAGAGCTGATGTCGATAACAGAGTGTATGGGTGAAGTGGACCTGGTACGCAATGCCATTTGGACTGAGGGATGGTGGTGGTGGTGGGGAGTTGGAAGGGCTTTTGTGTCCACAGCCCATTTTCCCCTATTTATATCTGATCGAAGATCTCAGCCTTTACGGATAACCGATGCCCAAACTTCCCACGATATTCAATAGCATAATCAGCCTTCGAGGGCTCGGCCGTAAAAGGGAGCTACTGTTAGATCCCAGATCCGACTCACGTTATTCCAATGTTTTCTGTATCCCGATAAGCCCTTTCCTTCTTATTTCTGACATGTCCACATTTATTATTGTTAGTCACAATTCTGTTTCAATATTATCCCCAGACGTCTTATCTCGATTTCTGTATTCGCTCTGACTCCAGAACTCCGTATCATGCACCCTTATCTTTCCATTTCCAATTTTGGAATTCCACATGTTCCTTTAAATACACTTTCCCTTGCTCAAGCTTTCTTTAGCTTGTATATCTCTTATATATCTCGTTGTATATCCATTACGTCATCTTGTTATCTCGATATAACCTGTGATATCCTGCACACCTGATATATTTTGTCTACCCTATATCATTATATCTTTTATTACACTTCATCACTCCAAGTTCTACATGCAATAAGGCCTTCAACCTTGTTCGGTATTCCGATTATTCCGAGTATTCTGAGTATTCCGACCCCAACATATCCAACATTCCAAAAACCCCTCTTTGATTACACTCACTTTTCTGTAAAGCTTACTTGATATTCATTTATCGTTAACCCTATCTTCTCCTGCATTGGTTATTCCGATCCCGAGTACCCGAAATCTCCTGCTCGTCTCCGATAAGTCTTAACATATTATTTGTCACTGATCCTTCCGAATAGACCTTACCATCGGAACGCCGATAAGTCCATCCGGTCTTCAGTCTGAAATACCAGGGCACTAGAAATCCGAGAGGGCGCAACCCATAAGTTGAAGCCAATGCCCATTGTCGGTTTACTTTCGGAAATGAATCCAAAAGACAGTGGGTAGCGGTGTCGTTGTTGCACGGCTACTTACACTGGTGTTCAGCTCAGTGCGCTTTGCTATCAGCAGCAACAAAAGTAGAACAAGGATGAAGACGAAGACATAGCAGTGATGATGATGATGAAGTAATACACTGACATAAGCATAGACGAGATACAACAGCAAATGTCATGTGATTGACAAAGCTGGCCTTGATGTAGACGTAGAAGTAGTAGACGTAGTAGTAGACTTAGACTTAGACTTAGACTTAGACGAGTGAATCCAACTGATAGAGGTGAATTGGGGTACACTAAGGCAAAACAGGCCTTATATACATGAGCAGAACAACAAACGATGCGAGTATGCCATACAACGATGTCGTCGACAGCAGACAGGAGAAATGACTAACGGCGAGAGGCAGAAAACCAAAATAGGAAGATGGTTTGTAAGGAAATGGAAAAATGAGTCAGGTGGTCGAAGAAATGAATAGAAATGTGGCAGCAAATTTGAAATAGAAGCCAGAAATAGAATAGAAGTGAGTCACAGACAATAGACCATGTGGAACAATTGGAAATAGAAGCACAGCCAAGAAGCGAGTGAGTCAGGTGATGAAAAATGAGTCATAGCCATCCAATAGGATTCCAGTTGCTTGTCAAATATCTCCGAAGATGAGTAAGTGAGTCATGTGACTTGATGACGACTCAGAAACATGTGAACCAATCACGACACTTGGATACGAATTTCCTCCAGAGAGGGAATGAAGACGAGCCCTTCTTGACAAAGTCCTTAGGCACATAACCGTAGCAAATCTCTGTTCCTGGTCCATGCTCTTTGATGTACCAGTTATTCCTGAGGACGATACGATGCCAACCATTCACTGGTTCGAAGTTTGGGTCAAAACCGATGACGTAGAAGGGAGCATGGAAGGTTTGATCGAATACCCATATGCAATCGTGAATGCAATAAGGAGGATATGAGGGGAATACTCAGAATGGGCCTTCAGGAGATTCGACATATAGAGGGATAGTACCGACGATGTGCGACTTGTGGAGGAGGACTGGGACAAATGAACATCAAGGGGAGAACGTCGACTAGGAAGTTCAACATGTGGTCCAACGTGTATGTCTGGCTTGGCGGTCATCTGAAACGAATCATGGGACGTGGTGGCGGCGCAATGCTGGATGGCATATTGAAAATAGAATTGATGAAAAATAGAATGAGTGTGGATGATGATGTGTCTGGCGGACTGGAGGTAGCACAGCAGATGATGGTCTGGCGAAAGCTGATGATGATAGCGCGGTGTGCAGTGAGCGTCTTTTGTAGTGTAGTAGGCACTGTCGAGTATCATGCTTGTCACTGTATACATCAGTCCTCGGATCTTCGACTTCTGAGTCATCCAATATTCTGTGCATTTCTGTATATTGCAACTTATGATTTCGGTCAAGGAGAGTTCCAACCAAACCTGACCTTCACATCCAATCCGGCCTGTAACAAAATCAGTCAACTGGATAGGAATGTCGCCCAGCCAATTGCCATTGGCCAATGACAGGAGAGGTATTTTTTTTTTAGACAGCAGTTTGGAGCATTCAGAGCATACATGTGCACAGTTTCCATCAATCACAGGGCCCTTGAGTTCTTGAATTTTTTCTGACAAGTCTCTCCTTTCCTTGCGAGTGGTTCCAAGCCCTATTTTTGCAAGAATACTGAAATCAATCCCTGTCTTCTTCATTTGCACTGCTTTTCATTTGGGTACAAGCATACCACATACCCCACAACCCACCTCTTGGAGAGCTGATGGTGTTGTAGCTTGGCAGAAGGAATATGCAACCTCTTCCATGTATGTTTTAGAGTTGGGCTGTGGAGGAAAAGGTGGGGATTTTGTGCATTGATGGAGCTTAGGTCTGCTTTGTGGAGAATGGCTAGTTAATTTTCTTTGGTAAGTTACAGGCTGACATTGTTTTGTTTTCTTTCTGCTGTCAGAAAGTTGAATGAACAAGCATGCATAATCTGGACATGCCAGACATATCTCTTGGTCATGAGAATGGACTATCTGGTGAAGCTGTTCTGCTTTTTGTCTGGAATGCTGGGGGATATTGTGTGCCTTAAGTATTACAGAAACGAGACTGACAGGAAGTCTATTAATGATCATGGGAAGTGGGATGAGCACAGCAGTGAGTGCAGGGTCAAATTTTTCAAGTTCCAAGGCCTCTTTCAATAGTAAATACATATTAAGCATGTAGTTTTGCTCCCAGTCTATTTTTGTATTCACAGTCATATCATCACATGTCAAAAATCATGCAAGCTCCTCACCAGTGAAAGAACTAGCTGGGTGTGGGCCAATGCTTGTGCATGGCAGGTATGATTCCCTGCAGGGATCTTAACTCATTCATTGTTTATTTGTCATTTGAATGTATGTTTCAATTAATTTGCTCACTTGCTGTATATTAAGATACTTGATTTTTGACTGACCATAAGTCAGTATCTGATGTGTTCATATTGCCTTCACTTTTGCTTGTGGACTTGTTTCTATTTCATCAAAGTACCAACAGCCTGAGTTATTGTCCACTATCCTAGAAGTAAAATGATATGCACCATGATATATTCTACCCCTCAGCTGTATTTCATGTACTCCATTGTTAAGTAGTAGCAATCTCAACTTTTCTGCTACATAGCTTGAATACATATTCACATATGTTTCTTCATTAGTTGGAAATACAATTTGTCATATGAATTGTTATTCTGATGTCATCACAGTTCATGTGTATATTGGTGAATCTGTGTATACAAGTGATTTTAAGGGGTGAGCAAGCCATGACTAATGATGTTATTTACAATGCAAAATTGTGGTTAGTAGCTGGCATGAATTTTGGATTTTGGATTTGAACACCTGCCTATTCTAGCTGTACAATTGCTTGTGTATCCAAGATTACATAAGTGATAGCACTCTTTGGCGGATATCAGTCACCTGATATGATTATATCATGCACTTTCAAAATACCACCAAGTCCGACTCCAGCATCAACATTAGCACACAATGTTTTGGTTAAAAGGTGATACACATGAATGCAAAAGGACAAACCAATAACCAGATAGTTTGGTATGGATGTATGTTTCCCAGGGGGTGCATGAAGGCCTGAATGACTGGATTTAGTCATCAGGCCTTTGTACAACTAGCCCATACTTTGCCTGACATATGCTGTCGGTGTAGTATGACACTAGTGAACTTGAAGAAAAATCTTCAAGAAAATTTCATTGAAGCCTACACAGGATATGTGACAAGTAGGTGCTAAATAATGCTCATCAGATGCACAGTGTTCTGATATAAACCTCAATACCACACATAGCAATTATCATTTAACATACAAGCACAAAGATCCTATTTTCCTGAGCTCACTGGGAATGACAATGCAGTTTGATGCTCTGATGGTGTCTTTGTAGCTTACATTTGAGCAGCACAATCTTCCATTGATCCATGTCTTGGGAATAAATTCTACAGGTCACATACCGGCTGTGGGATGGTGCTTAACAACACATCAAATCAGGAAGTCAGTCCCAGACAAGTGATGTATTAGCTGTACGCGATGTCCTGCTAATATGTCATACTTGGCGCAAACCACTGCATAGTCCTAGAAATATCACTGAATTGATCTATGACATTTTCAGCTTCAGATACACATGAAGAGTCTGTAAGTGATTACCAATTACACAGACTCACATGAACTTACTTGAAATAAAACCTGGGAAAATGCTGTTAGTAAACACGAAGAGAGTTGCATTGTGGAGCTCAGAAGGGGAAATCGAGACTGGGGGCACAGTCAGTCAATAGGAAACTTAAGTGCTGACACAGCAATGCACCTGTCCCGACCATAATTTACAGATCATGCCAAATAGACTGCCCACGTTGGAAGGGAGGGCTTTACCAGATGTGAGTATAGGGAAACACCAGAGAATATGTTCACATACTTTGACCCGCTAGAACCTGCCCAAACACATCATTGCAGTTGCTGTGCACAGCAAGCACAATCACCCAGGGCACTAGTGATCGGGCTGCAATGTTGACAGCATGATGCCGAATTTGCAAGTAAAGAGCTGTGCACGTAGTGTTAAGAGTCGTGGTGGCCTGCTCACATTGTCATTGTCAACATTGTACAAACTAGCCTGATAACAGCAGTACGTACCTGTAAGAAGGTAGGTTCTTACAGTAGCATATATGCTACTAATTAGGGTATATAAGTCACCAGAGTGGCTTATGGGTTGTATTATATAAGCCGCCCACTAGGGGTGCCTGTAGGTAGTGGACAACTATACAGTGGTCCACAAGTAATTAGATAAGCAATCAGAACTTACTTGTAACCACACAACTCACAGACACCAATAAACTATTGGCACAGTCTGTTTAGTGTGAACACAAGGTTTCTTACACATTTTTGACTGCCAAAACTAATGGCAGCACTGTGATAAAAATGATGAAACCGATCTTTTTACCCAAACCGACAAGTTTAACACTCACCGGAATTCTTGGAAACAGTAAACAGACATTTACTGTTTATTCTTCTAAATCAATAGAAGAACGTCACAGTGGGGCTGATAGATCGTAGATCTATGGTTTTGATAAGGAATCGAAGCCAAACGTCTAGATCTGGAGAGGATCCAGATACATCTGGGGACACAGCCAAGGGCCCAGACAGGAGAATTGAGCATGCCCACAACGTGGACAGGCGAACAGGAATGCCGACAAGGATAGCTAGTCCTTGTATCACTACAATGCCCGTAGCTTCCGACTCTAGGAGTCAAAAGTGAGTATCAGTGGGTCTAAGAAGATCTGCACCGGAGGAATCAGAAACAGACGATATATCATCTGTTAAGAGAACTAAAATAACTTCGACTAGGTCAAAGTTACGATCATCTCTCAATGAGTCGAGAGAGCCGCCGACTAGCGACACGGACAATTCACTGGGGGTGCGAATATTGCAGCTCCCACATGTTCAAGAACATCGCAGATCGCGAAGTTCACCGTCCCAAACAGGGACAATAGAGCAAGGGTTGGCGCGCCGGGATGAAGAAACCCAGTGATATGAACGTACAACCAGACACATTGCCCAGATGAGTACGGCTCTCTTTGAGAGCTGTAAACACGTAGACACTATGCATGAGGTGAGCCAGCGAGCGGCTGAGACAGCTCATGGAGCGGACGATGCCGGAAACCAACTCCAAACACTAGGAGATGGTATGGAACTGTTAATACAGTCCCTGGAGGAGGAAGTACAAGGACCTTTGCAAGGAAAGGCCCCTGAGCATGGCAACAATCCCAATAGGGATCATGAAGTTGACTGCAAAGCAGAGAAGGCTCGCAGGAAGCGAGACAGACAGAGGATGGCACCTCCATCTGGTCCGAGCACTAGAAGTGGTCCTTGAGAACCTAGTGCCATGATAGAACAAGACAGTGTCAGTACGTGCCAGCATACTGAGGAGGAGACAGATCATGAGCTAGAGGCTCATGATAGAGAAAATATCCATGAAATTTGCAGAGCAAAAAAAACTTATGATGAGAAAGAAGTGCTCAAAGCAGTGACTAAACAGTCACTGCAGGAGATGATGAAGTCTGACGCCAATAGCGTCAGTACCACGACTAGCACTCACGTTAGTCTTGAACGTGAGTTTGATCACTGGGATAGGATCGAACATAAGGCAGCGCAATGGAAGCACCATGCGCTAGAACTCCATGCTAAACACGCGGATAAACTAGTCAAAGAGGCATATACTGCTGGGATCAAAGGTGAGGCCTTCGATAAACTGATTGAGTCTGCGAGAGTGGCCCGATCCATCCTCAGTAGCAGTCATAGACTGAGGGATGCATTTTTAATGGCTGACAAATGTCGACCATTGTATCAGATTGACAAAGACATCATCGATCCACCAGTGCAGCAGGACGTGAATACTCATGTCCCCCGGCCGCACAAGCAGATACAAGCGATACCGCGTGCGGTATCGCTAGCAGTCATGCCTGAACGGAGGATCCAGGAGGTAGGAGGAAATCCGCCTATGTATGTAGATGGAGTCACAAAGATGGTGTGAGCTGCCCTTGAGAAACACAAGGGCAGCGAGCCAGACAAATCCGTGCTTGCCAAAGCCAGAGTAAAACTACCTCACCCAGCAGAATATGCTGGGAAAGCAGATCTCGAAGAATTCGAGAACTTTATCTCAGGGATCCTGAGATGGCTAGGCATGAATATTCTATTGGGACCGTCCAGCACGGAACTCCAATTAAACTATTTAGGCACTCGCCTCAAGGGCAAGGCATTGGAGTGGTACACTTGAAATATCAAGTGTCATGATCAAGTCGTAATCAACTGGACCCTGGAAAGTGCAATTGCTGGGTTACAACAGCGGTTCCTTCATGCACTCACGCACAGGTATGCGTCAAATAAGTTCGACACAATTGTGCAAGGGACCAGAACCATTCAGGAATTACTGAACGATATTACGAAGTATGCAGCATGGATGATACATCCACTGGATGAGTATATGATCCGCAAACGGTTCGTAGCAGCGCTTCAAGAAGTGCTGTGTCATGAAGTCTTAAAATTAGGCTACACAACAGAATTCAGTTGAATAACTGAGTTATATGAAGCCGCAAAGGCTGTAGAGGATGTGTCTCGATATGACATCAGGTCACGTAAGACGGAGCCTAGCAGTGCTCATGTGCCGCAGGCAAAGCCAACTTCCACAACTAGTCGAAATCAGGCTGTGCCGACCTCATCTCAAGCTCCCAATACAGGAAGCTGTTCTACCACAAAGCAGACAATATATCATCTGCCGAATGCTTGACCTCAAGTGGAAACGAGGCCAAGCGTACCCCAAACAGGGGTACAGGCTACGCAGAGCGCTGGCGCTGGAGCTCCTGTCGCTTCTCGTCCTTCACAAAAACCTTCTGGAGGTTCAGGGGGTCAAGGATGTAGCACAGAGATGACGTGCTATGAGTGTGGACAGGTCGGGCATATCAAGCCGAATTGCCCACAGTGGAAGAATAAACCGCACATAGCAGGTGCAAAGCTGGAAGAAGTGGTTGAGCACTCAGGGAGTGCTCAAGAAGGGGAGGAGAAGCCACAAAGTGGCAAACTAGATGAGCAAATGGACATCCAGGACAACCATGAGAACGAAATCGGCAAACTAGTCGTTGATTACCAGTCGGAGCTCACGCCTTATCAATGGGATGACGACGACGATACGAAAGCTCGTATCAAGCAGACAGAGTATGTCTGCTAGGAGGATTGTATGAAGAAAGGTGGCGCATATATGCAACACAGACACCAACTACCACAATCAGTGGTGGTTTAAGTCGACTTCTGCATCCATGCGGGAGTCATAGACAGGACCATTGAGCCTGTCTATGATCATTGGTTCAGACTGCAGGATAAAATGCACCCCAAACAGGCACGTATAGACAACCAAACAATCTCCAGGTATTGGGAGATTGGTGGAGTCAGAGCCCACTGTCTACTAGACAGTGGGTGTGAGGGAGTTATGCTCTCTCCAGATTTCATATGGGCTGTAGTCATTAAGATGTTTGAACTCGAACGTCCAGTTGGTCTACAGCTAGTATGTGTCAGCAGTAAGTCGACCATCAACTATGGAACGTACACCAACATCCACTTTGGTGAGCATAATATCGAGGAATACTTCAATATAGCAAACATAGACTATTACGACGCAATACTAGGAACACCATTCCTACGTAAATTAGGGATATCCCTCGACTTTGGAGATGAGGGATGCATTCGTATGGGAACGGAAGTAATTCCAAACCATGCAAATGCTTGGGAAGAGCAGCAGGACTATAAAAACCTGGCTGAACGCAAGACTCGAATCATGAGTCTTAAGCCCAAACTGGTGAGCCACAAACTGTGACTTGCGAATGGCTCTTCGTTGCATGTAGAGCCAATGATGAGCTCGCCAGATGGGAGGCAAGACAAGGGAAAATGGAAAGAAAACCAAAGAAACATTGACATTGGTCTACTTGACCAATGTACCAATGGGATTACTGAAGGATGTACTGGCACCAAGCAACCGTTATTGACAGCGAATGACTTTCCCAAACTAATGGAAAGATAGGAGCTAGAGCACACAGACCTCTTTGGAGGTGTGCTGTTAGACTTCCTCCTTGGAGGGAGATCAACCACGAAATTAAGTTCGTAGATGAAACCAAACAGTTTCACGATCAGTTACCAAAGTGCCCGGAAGCACTTCGAAATGAACTGATCAACAAAGTCAATTGGTATACCACTGCTGGTTGGTGGGTATCAGCATCTGTACGTTCTGCAGCACCAGCACTATGCATTCCAAAGAAAAATGGAAAGCTCAGAACAGTGATAGACCTACATCTACACAATGACAACACAGTGAAGGACATTACACCCTTCCCAGACCAGGATACAATCTGGCATGATGTAGCTCGTGCCATGTATCGATCCAAGCTTGACATGTCTGACACATACGAACAAATACACGTAGTCGAGGAGGATGTCAACAAGACGGCTTTTGCGACCATATTTGGTACATTCAAAAGCTAGGTTATGCAGATTGGTTACTGTAACGCGCCGTCTACATTTGAATGTCTCATGACATTGACTTTTCGTAACCAAATCGGTCAATCAATCCATGGATACTTGGACGATATATTCATTTATTCAAGCTCTATAGAAGAGCATGAAAAACACCTTCGAAAGGTGATTGATATTTTACACAAGGCACATTTGTTCCTCAGTGGAAATTGATCCAAGGTCAATTTGTATTCGCCTCGCATGGAATGCCTTGGTCACATAATAGATGACAAGGGCATACATGCCGATGCGGATAAAATGGAGAAGGTTTGAGGTTGGACAAGACCTCGAACATTTAACAATGTCCAACGATTTCTGGGACTCATGCAGTATCTGGCACCATATATGCCAGATTTGACGGCATATACAACTCCCTTATCAGGAAGTGCGCACAACAATAGGACATTTCAATGGATGCCCTTGATGGATAAGTGTTTTGAATCCATCAAAGCACTAGCATGTAAGGCTCCAATTTTGAAGCCTATAAATCACACTAGTTCAGAACCCATTTGGGTTGTGACAGACAGTTCCAAGTCTGGAGTTGGAGCAGTCTATAGACAAGGTCCAGACTGGATGACTTGTCATCCAGCAGGATTTCTCTCAAAGAAATTCAGTCCTGCGCAACAGTGTTAAAAAATGCATGAGCACAAGATGATTGCTATCCTTGAAGCACTTATGAAGTGGGAAGATAAGCTGCTAGGTCACCAGTTGACACTGGTGATGGATAACAAAGGTCTCAAATACTTCGAAACACAACAGCATCTGTCAGACAGACAGGTGCGCTGGTGGGAATTTCTCTCCAGATTCAACTATACCACGGTACATGTACCGGGGGTGGAGAACAAGGTAGCCGACTGTCTGTCGTGCTACTACAAGAATGACAAGCAGGGTGAAAGTCACCCAGCAGAAGAATACATCGACACAGATGTGCCACTAGACCTGGAAGGAGAATTTCTCCCAACGGATAGATTCGTAGAAATTTGAATGGGCGCAGCGTGATGGTCGCAACAATTACAAGATGCGACAGAGCAGCGTGTCGTAGACACGCAGCAGATGAAACAAGCAGGGGAAGAACCTTCCACACAGGTGGAAGGTAATGGGGAGGATGATGTACTAGTTACAGTGTCGGGTGCAGACTCAGAGAGTCTACATGCACGTGTAGAACATGAGTTTGACCTAAAACAAGCTGCCAATGGCTATGGAACAGATCCAATACTCAAGAAAGTATTGGCACATCCTGAGGCTCACCCTCGATTTTGGGTGAGAAACAGACTGGTTTGGACAAGGAACCAGTTCAATAAAGATGTAGTGTGTCTCCCCTGGGGAGTTTTTTCCAAGGGGAGGAGAATGGTCAAGATAATTATTGATCATGCACATAGAGTAGTTGGCCACTTTGGGCAATTAAAAACTGACAAGTACATCAGGTGATCGTACTGGTGGTCGGGAATGGCAGCCAACATAGAGTCATTCTGTGGATCCTGTGCAGCCTGTCAGGCTGCAAAGAAGGACAATAGACGACCAGCAGGGTTATTACATACCCTGCCGATACCTGATAGACCATGGCAGTCTATCGGAATGGACTTTGTTGGTCCATTGCCAGAATAGAAGGGTCATGACTATTTAGTAGTCGTGATTGACAGACTCACGTGTATGGTGCATTTAGTGCCAACTACAATGAGAGTGACTGTGCAACAAGTCACGTGGTTATACCTCATGGAAATAGTATGATTGCATGGAGTACCTGAGTCGATCATATTGGATCACGACTCCAAATTCACCTCCATATTCTGGAGGGAATTGCAGCGTATAATGGGCACGAAGCTGCTCATGTCCACAGCATTCCACCCGCAGATGGATGGAGCGACAGAATGAGCAAATCATTCTGTAGGGAAAATACTCCACACGGTAGTGCAGAGTGATCAGAAGGATTGGGCCGAGAAATGCCCAATGGTAGAGTTTGCACTGAACAGCTCAGTCAGTGCGACCACAGGATACGCACCGTTCGAATTGAACAGTGGATACTTGCCCCGTATCGGGCAGGTACTATCAGTGAATACTACATTCAGAGGAGTACGGCAGTTTGCACAACAAGTGTTGTGGAACCTGATTGATGCTCACAATGCAATCATCACGAGCCGAGTACAGCAGACAGATACGGCTAAGATCAGACACCATCAAGGAATGACATACGAAGTTGGACAGCTAGTATATCTGTCTACAAAGAACCTGTCCTTACCTAAAGGACGGGCAAAGAAGTTAGTGCCCAATTATATTGGGCCATATCCAGTTATAGAAGTGGACAATTCCATTTCTACTGTGAAACTTGAGTTACCTGCAGAGCTCACGGCTAGGAGGATACTACCAAAGTTTCATGTGAGTCTAATCAGACCACATATACCCAATGATGACGAACGATTTCCTCGTCATGACGTAAATTATATGTACGACTTTGGGAAAGAGGACGAACCAGAATGGTTCGTAGATGAGATTCTGGCTCATTGCTGGAATAGTAACTCCAATCTGGAGTTACAAGTAAGGTGGACATTAGGAGATGTCACCTGGGAACCACTCTCTGCATGCCGAGAGTTAGAAGTGCTAGATGCTTATCAAGAGCTAAGTGGAGTTAGGAAGCCACAAGAGCTTCCTAATCGTGCCTCATAGGCGCGAGAATGATGACATATGCGAGCTCAATTCAGAGCTTGACACACTTGGCACTGCCCTCGATAAGGAGAGGCAGATTAATCGCAAAATGGCAGATAAAATATCTGCCATGAAGTCGACGCCATCAGCACCGACTATAATCAATCTGACATCACTGCCAGATTCGATGACGGACTCAGTGAGTCCGTCTACGCCAACTACTGGTGCCTCACTGGTAGGACCCACTCGATCCGGTCACAAGACCACATCTAAACAGAGAACGCTGGCGGCACCCTACCTGGTGTCGCTGCACACTCGTATTGCTCCCACCATCGGCGACCCGCCTGCAATTCAGACGGGATTCTTACCCCACCCTTTGGGCAAAGCACCACATCCCACGGCAGTGCAAAAAAGTCATAGACCCACAGAGTGGTTTGACACCTGCCAGCTCAACAATCCAAAATTCGTTGAGCAGCTTATGCTTGCGCGCATGACATTTGCCATGTCATGCAGCATGCCATCATCAAGCATGCTGACCGTGAGCAGCGATTAGCGACTCGAACGCCAGCGTTCGAGATTGTGCATCACACGCCTCCCAATCTCAGGGATGCATTGCGCACGATAGAGTACTCCCCAGAGGGAGTATCACCTGCTATCTGCAGGAATGGAGACAACACCCTCTGTTTAGAGGATGTTGATGTATGGGTATGGCTTTAGTTAATTAAGCCAAAGAAAGACAGCCTGGTCTTTCTACAAAAGTTAACAGACCTGTTTACAGTCTGTGGCCAGTGGGCTGATCTTGCTGGTTCAATCTGGTGGCAAGATCTCTCAACGCTGTTGTCTACCAGTGTCAAGAAGGTGTTCAAATGGAAACACCCTCACGAGAGTACATCTCTCGATGAGCTAGCCCAATGGCTAGGCACATACATGGGTGTAGGATCCTGGTAGGGCTCTCATCAATATTGAGCCCTACTTTGTGCATAAGCAGAGCAAAATCTGCTATAACGAGACCGCACAGAGGGTCCTCGATGCCCACGAAGGCCAGACATTTCCCAGCCTTCACATACCCATGCCCCCTCGTCCCCCAGGCTTTTGGGGACAACCGTAGACATTGGATGATGATTTGTCACTCAACGGACATGGTGGAGGGCCTCCCCTGTCCAATTAAATTTTTTAAATTATTTTTAGGCATATTTTAATTTAATCCTAACGGTTACAGTGACTCCCGAACCGTATTTTGATCTTACCCGTAATCTATTGTAATATAAGTGTAATATAAGCGTAATTTAATTGTAATTAATCATAATTAATCATAATTATGATCGAATATTTATTTCATTAAGGTAATCTCTCCCATTCCCAAAGCCTTTTTTGAGCCTCTCCTTGGCTACAATGGTCTTGGAGGCAGTGACTGCTGTCATAGATGAGTGAGCATCGCTAATGGTGGCCTTGCTACTAGAAAACAGTCTTTCGACTGAGATGCTCACACCTGGGATGCAGAGAATGTTGTGTGAGATCCGGGAGATGACAGGAAAGTTGAACACATGTGTCTGTGATATTTTATAAGTAAAATAAGCTGTGGCGAAAACTGGAAAGTGTACCTTATACCAACCAAGGACCTCTTCGTCAAGGCAAGGATACACCCCGTTGAAGTAATTGTTGAGTTCACTCGTCTGACTCTTCTCCAATTGCCACTGGGTCCCCCGAATGGCCTGAGAGAAGATGGAGGACGATGTGGTCGGAGTGGAACTTGTCGTGAGGTTGTTGTTATGGGTTTGGGGTTCATAGTTATTGTACAGATGGTCGAGAAGGGGTCACGTGCACTTGGGAATAGCTGGGTCCCACCTCGAGAGATCTTCAAAATATGAGGTTCGAACGGCAGGATGGAGAACTGGAGAATGGTGAGTAAGATCTCATTAATTATAAGACAGGGAGATGTACTCACCAGTGCCCAGCAAAGGGTAATCAGACACGAGAGCGTGATCAATGTAGGTCATGAGTTTGTCTAGTCCAGCCTGAATGGCATCTTCTAGGCCATAGTTGTCCATTTTGAGCTCAAGATCATGGAGGCCAGTGTTAAGATGCTCTTCTATGAGCTTGTATAACAGCAATATCTTGCATATCATCGGCATGCCCGTTTTGGACAACTCGAGCGTTGCCTGCTGGAAAATCTGAAAATGATCCAGGGTGAGGATCACGTGGTAAACAAACTGATAATGATAATATGCAGATGAAGCAATGTACCTCCAGGATTGCACACAACCGGCTGAGCATCTTCTTGTTTCTTCTTCCCTTTCAAACACTGGTCCAACTGATCGATCCATTGGTTTATAGCCTGACAAGAGACTGTGGAGTCAGAGGAAATCATGGAGGGAACAGTTGAGTACTCACGGGTTTGAGCTTGATTGCTCGCTCAATCTCGGCATACCACGTATGAGCACCAGGTGTTTGTATTTGTCTTTGCATACCTGCTGAATGATGTGTTTTCACCATGGTTTGGACCGAATGATATCGACAATGACTGCATGGAGCTGTGAAGATGCAAGTAACCCTTCAGACTGAATGTTGGAGCACATTGGAACTCCTTACCTTTTTGGGTACACTCAGTGATTTCTTGGTGCGTTTCTTGGAGCTGATCTTATTTTCTAGCTCATCCTCGGAATTGACCTCACCTTCACTGTCATCAGATGAATCAGTGATGCCCTCGGGGCTGCATTTTGTCTCCGAATGGGCCTCTTGGGCATGGATCTTACTCTCTTCAATGACGCTCGGGTCCTCACTGGCACTGTAAACAAGTGGGTGATGACGTGTATCCTCA
The DNA here is from genome assembly GCA_015039355.1 of Ramaria rubella. Classification (NCBI taxonomy): domain Eukaryota; kingdom Fungi; phylum Basidiomycota; class Agaricomycetes; order Gomphales; family Gomphaceae; genus Ramaria; species Ramaria rubella. Next base: position 357,465 of record MU134332.1, read on the forward strand.
TAGAGATCAGCACAGTCTGACGAAGGAGCAAGCCCTAGTGCGTGGAAGATGGCCCTGTATCCAGCCGAGATCGCATGAGCTTATGTCCATGTCGGTCAGGGATGCAGGCTTACTGTACAACTAGGTGGAGCACATGGGCTGCACAGTCTATTCCCATGTTTTCATAGTCCAGATGGAGCCCATGTGCTTTGCGAGCACGTTTGCTGATGGCGCGGTTCATGACCCCATTGCTACTTGCATTGTCAGCACCATTCACAACGTATATCTATGAGTAAGTGGGTGCTATGCCAGGCTGGCAAATGCTCACTCAATTTTCGAAATGCCCCTCACGTGTGCAGGGCATTGAATACCAGCTTCCCAGTGGCTGCCCCGCTGTGATCACCATCTAGGGCAAGTAGTTCCAGGATGATCTTGACGAGGTTCCAATCAGCATCTATCCAGAAACTGATGCAACCTGTGAAAGCATAAACCGAAGATTTGCTCATCCACAGGTCACTCACGATGGTGATTTTGGACGTCAGTGCCTAGCCATTTGTTAGCCCTCATTGACAGACACCCTCATGGCCGATATCACTCACATCAATGATTCTGTTGAGCTTCTGGTCCATTTGATTGCACAGGAGGTCCAGGTCTCGACGGACAGTCTGGTGACTGGGGATGCTGTATTCGGCAGGTAGAATGTAAGTGAGAACGGTCTTCATTCCCTCACCTTCTCCTAGGTGAAATGCCAGGTTGTCACGTACGATGGCCTTTACAAAATGTTTGTGCCATCCCTTTTTGGAGATCCTGCAGGCTGGGTGCTCCAACCCTCATTGAGTGAATCCCTGCATCATCTCGTGTTGCACGGTGGTCCCAGTCACATGCTCAGGAGACTGGACTCCAATTGGCAATGGTTCCGTGTCCAATTCCCCGTTCTGTGCCTGTGACCAGGTTGCAAAACTCGCATGTTCTGGGATGCATTTGCATGGAGTTTTCCCATCGAGGTGCAAGATAAAATTGCTCGACGGTGGACGGCTGAGTGTCTCATCAGCATATTCTTTACATCCTTCAGTCCTAGGTGAGCGCCGCACAACACTAGGAATTATGTGAGTGTTGTTTGACATCAGCCCCTACTAGAGATACTCACCCACACCAAATACACATCCATATCTATACATGTAGCCCTTTCGAATCATACCCTAGCTTTGGGGTATACTGGAGGAAAGCCCAATCAGCTTTATTGCCCTTGCGACTGACCCGTATCACAGGATTATCATCTCACTCCTCAACACCATCCGCCTCTTCCCCAGATGAGCCGGATAAGCTTTCCTTGGATTTCTCCTAACACCAACATATATCTCAGATTCATAAATCACTATCAACATCAAGGGCTCCATTACCTTCGTTGTTCCCTTCACTTTCTTTGTCAGCAGGTTTTTCTTGGACTTCAGTTGTAAGACCACTTTGGGATTCTTTGACAATTTAGTCGGTGGCTTGGGCTTCTTCTTTTTCCCCGTGTCCTGTGCACTAATCAATCAGCAGAGCCCAACATCGGAGGAGCTGGGTAGTTTTACCCCAGCTTTGGCAAGCATGGATTTGTCTGGCTCGCTGCCCTTGTGTTTCTCAAGGGCAGCTCACACCATCTTTGCGACTCCGTCTACATACATATGGGGATTTCCTCCTACCTCCTGGATCCTCCATTCAGGATCCGTGACTGCTAGTGATACTGCATGTGGTATCGCTTGTATCTGCCTGTGCGCCCAGGGGACATGAGTATTCACGTCCTGCTGCACTGGTGGATCGACAATGTCTTTGTCAATCTGATACAATGGTCAACATTTGTCAGCCATTAAAAATGCATCCCTCAGTCTATGACTGCTACTGAGGACGGATCGGGCCACTCTCGCTGACTCGATCAGTTTATCGAGGGCCTCGCCTTTGATCCCAGCAGTATATGCCTCTTTGACTAGTTTATCCACGTGTTTAGCATGGAGTTCTAGCGCACGGTGCTTCCGTCATGCTGCCTTATGTTCGATCCTTTCCCAGTGATCGAACTCACATTCAAGACTAATGTGGATGCTAGTCGTGGTACTGATGCTATCGGTGTCAGACTTCATCATCTCCCGCAGTGGCTGTTGGGTCACTGCTTTGAGCACTTCTTGCTCATCATAAGTTTTTTTTGATCTGCGAATTCCTTCGCAGATATTTTCTCTATCGTGAGCCTCTAGCTCATGATCTGTCTCCTCCTCCATACGCCGGCGCATACTGATGCTGTCTTGTTCTATCGTGGCACTAGGTTCTCAAGGACCACTTCTAGTGCTCGGACCAGATGGAGGTGGCATCCTCTGTCTGTCTCACTTCCTGCAAGCCTTCTCTGCTTTGCAGTCAACTTCACGATCCCTATTGGGATTGTTGCCACACTCGGGGGCCTTTCCCCGCAAAGGTCCTTGTACTTCCTCCTCCAGGGACTGTATTAACAGTTCCATACCATCTCCTAGTGTTTGGAGTTGGTTCGCGGCATCATCCGCTGCACAAGCTGCCTCAGCCACTCGTTGGCTCACTTCACGCGTAGTGTCTACGTGTTTACGGCTCTCTTTGAGAGCCGTAATCATCTGGGCAATGTGTCTGGTTGTACGTTTGTATCACCGGGTTTCTTCATCCCGACATGCCGACCCTTGCTCTATTGTCCCTGTTTGGGATGGTGAACTTCGTGATCTGCAATGTTCTTGGACATGTGGGAGCTGCGACATTTGCACCCCCAGCGAATTGTCCGTGTTGCTAGTCGGCAGCTCTCTCGACTCATCAAGAGACAATCATAACTTTGCCCGAGTTGAAGTTCTTTGAGTTCTCTTAACAGACAGTATATCGTCCGTTTCTGATTCCTCCGGTGTGGATCTTCTTAGATCTGCCGATACTCACTTTTGACTCCTGGAGTCGGAAGCTACGGGCGTCATAGTGATACGAGGACTAGCTATCCTCGTCGGTGTTCCTGTTCGCCTGTCCACATTGTGGGCAGGCTCAACTCTCCTGTCTGGGCCCTTGGCTGTGGCTCCAGATGTATCTTGATCCTCTCTGGATCTAGATGTTCGGCTTCAAGTTCTTATCGAAGTCATAGATCTATGATCTATCAGCCACACTGTGGTGTTCTTCTATTGATTTAGAAGAAAAAAACAGTAAATGTCTGTTTACTGTTTCCAAGAATTCCGGTGAGTGTTAACTCGTCGGTTTGGGTAAAAAAGATCAGTTTGATCTTTTGTTATCGCAGTGCTGCCAATACTTTTGGCAGTCAAAAATGTGTAAGAATCTTACTATTCACGCAAAACAGACTGAGCCAATAATATATTGGTGCAATGTAGCGTGGTTACAAGTAAAAGTATCTTGCTTATCTAATTACTTGTGGACAACTATAGTTGTCCACTATCTACAGGTGCCCCTAGTGGGCAGCTTATATAATACAACCCATACACCACTCTGGTGACTTATATACTCTAATTAGTAGCATATATGCTACTGTAAGAATCTACATTCTTACAAGGTTCCCCTTTAGATAGTCTTAGCTAGTTAGCTAGCCAGTTTTCTCTTTCCCATCTGCTAATCAGAACAAGAGTACTTTTGAACAGTTCTATTGTGCAAACATACTTGAGAAACTCCCGTGTAAGGAGACTACGTTGCTAAGTCTCGTCCTCCTTACAGTCAGGTCCGTGGACCGCGTCCTGTCTTAGCCCGGCACACTCAAGGTCCATGAGCGCCCATATGACTGGCTTTTGAGCTCGCCATGGCGGTAGAAGCATGTATAGGTGAAATAATCGTCAATAGATAAAATATTCAATATCTCCTGATTAAGCCATCGTCTCCTACAGTCCATAGATTGCCTCCAGTCGTTTTGATTCCCCTTACAGCGTCGCAGTTGTACCCAACAAGCTCTTCAATTACTTGAGGACCCTCAGGGCGGATGGATGCGACATACGGAAGTCCGTCCGCGCTTGCCACTGCAAAGTGCACCTCATTATTCGATGCTGGAACGAGGACTATGTCTTCAATGGATGCGCTGTTTCTTTGGAAAGAAAAAAGTGAGGTGGCTAGTTGGCGTGTATCGTAAATCGTCACCACACCCGCACGTGAGCCTGTAGCAAGGACGTGGTCAGCACTCGAGTAGGCCAAAGATTCTAGAGCAGATCTTGATATCGATGTTGGTTCTGAATGGAAAAAAGATGACTTGGAACCCAAGTCAAAGGCTTCGAAGCCGCCATTTTGAAGGGCACAAAACACAACCTTGTCCACAGTATCTGTTTCGCGAGAATCAATTGACATGGGGATGCACTCCGTGATGTCGCCATCCGGAGGTCTGTGGGTCACAGGTTCGAAGTCCCTAACCCCAAGAGACATTTTGTAGATAGGAGAATAGTCTCGTGACCCTAAAACGCGTATTTGAGAGCCAGAGGCTACATCCCAAAGACGAAGTGTACCATCCTAGTTAGAAGAGTAACAAAGTCGTTACTAACGTCTAAACGGTTTGGATAAATTAGACCATAAATTTCACCTTGGCACAGCTGAGGACGTTTTTGCCGCGGGATATTATGCTCAAATCTGTAACAGCTCTAGTGTGCGCCTTGAGAGTCCGAGGAACTGAGAGATCCTCAGCCGAGATGATGGATAGCTTGAAATCATTCGATGCCGTGAGAATGACCTTGGATGAAGGAAAGAAACTTAAGGAGAGTATAGTAGATAGATGCGGTTTCGATATGAGAGGTCGCCCATTTCCGGATGTCGTAGATACTCGAAGGTTCCCATCGCTGTCGCCTGTGGCATACAGCGATAGATCCGGCGCAACGTCAAACGCGGTAACCTGGGGTAACTGGTGGTGTGTCGCATGAAATAGTGTACATATCAAATATGTCCGACCTGCACTCACTTGCTCATTTGCATTGCCAATCACTTGCCTCGGTACACGTAGTCTTGTGGAAGAAATGGTTAGGGAAGGACACACCACCGTATACGCTCTGCCCTTTCATCATGATCGGACGCGGATATGTGAAACAGGTTCCTGTCAGACGTACATGTTCGCTTTTCTCAAATTCCAGGCCTTCAGGTATCAGATCGATACCCCCATCAACTTTCTTGGACACTTTGACCCGACCGTGAACGCTAGGATGACCTTGTTTGTAGCATGATATCCAGAAAGGCTCTTCGGGTATGATAGCCTCTTGAACTTCTGCAATCACCGTCTGAAAGTCATGTTGTATGGTGACCTGTGGCAATATGATGCTCATTGCGAAAGAGCAGTGGTCACGTGATACATCTACCTCCGTAGAGGAGAACAACGCCCACAGCCACCGTCAGCTGGAGCCTCACGTTGGTCGTCCTACAACCTTACCGCCTCCTTGCATCATCGATAACTTGGCTCTTGACGCTGACCTTCCTTGCTTAGCGGCCATTACGGTGTTGACCCTGTCTCTTTATTAGAGCATGGCTAACGAGGAGCCTCAGGCCTCGAGCAGTAATCTCAGTCCACCCTCGTCAATTTTCTCATTTACTGCACCGTTTCCTCTTGGCAGCGGCAATATTTCTTCCTCCTCAAAGCAAAGACGGGTATCTTTGCCTTCTTCTCCTAGGTTCTCTCCCACCCCAGGCTGGCCATTCCGTGATGAAATGGGTCTAGAAGCGATGTCAGCTAACGGTGCGGTCACAATGACTCCAGATAAGGACAAGAAACTTCGGAAGGTCGAAATTGATGCTACTGCTGCGTCTATGGATGATTTTCTTCCTTCAGGTCAAGAGAAGAAGCAACGCAAGAAGTGGACAACGGAGGAGACACAGATGTTGATAGACGGGTGTAATAAGGTAAGACACTCTATGCTCATTGTATAATTATATAATCGCTCAGTATGTCAGCACGGTGTTGGTAACTGGAAAATAATCCTTAATGATCCAACATTAACATTCGACAACCGGTCGCCAGTGGATCTAAAGGATCGGTGTGTGGTAATATCTTCACCTTCACACTTAGCTAATCAATCGCCTAGGTTTCGAACGTACTTCCCTGATGCTTATAAGCAGCACTATCCGAATGCAAAAACCCATCTTTCGTCCAAGGTTAGGTCAACACTTCCAGATGGATCGTCGATATTCGAGAAGACTCGAAGCAAAAAACGAAGGCCTTTCACTCCGGAAGAAGATGAGGCATTAAAGCGCGGCTATGATAAGGTATGCTTTCCTTAATATCCCTATATATGCCTTTGACTGACACGACATGGTTCTAGCATGGGACCTTGTGGGCCTCCATCTTGAAAGATCCTATTTTTCATGCCAAGAATCGCCGGTCCACAGACCTGAGGGACAGGTTTCGCAATGCTTTCCCTGATCTTTATGAAGCGGCGGGATATAAGCCACGGAACAGTGCAACAAAGAAGAAAAAGGGAAGTGAAGGACTTGCCGTACCCGTAGGTCCTGTGATGTCCGATTGTGGATACGATGACTCCAAGGAATATCAGATAAGAAAACCAATCAGGCGGAAGCGGGCGAGCACGGCACCAGGATTGAGGTTGACTAGAAGGGCGATGCCAGAGAGCACGACATGTTCGGATTCAGAGGAGAGCTCAGTTGAAGAAGATGGTATTAGAGGCAGGAAGGAAGCCATTCGAGCATCTGCTTACCGTCGTGGAGGGCACGATGAGGTTACTCCTCAACCTCCTGATGCAGTGGAGCGTAGCCAATCTGTAGACGTGCTGTTGCCAGATTTGCGTCGAAACCCGCCAGAATCTGCAGATGGTATTTCGCGGAACGAACTCTCGACTCGTTCTTCATGTTCGCTCCCCCTTTCTGAAGCCGACTCGTCCCAGCCTCAGGCTTGGTCGTTACCAATCCCTCCGACCCAGCGTCGCCCCTCAAGTTGGATGACTTCGAGCTCCCCATCCCGTCGTATGACTCCGGGCGACGTCTTCCTTTCGTCACAAACGTCCCCCCCGTCGAGTTTCATGCGTAGAGGTAGTGAAAGCTTGCATACTATGATCGGCAAATCTGCTTGGGTCCCCGAGGATTGGCTGTCGGCCAACCCAAGGCTCGAATCATCGCATGCCGACTCTAGTAGTTCTTCTTTCATTGATGGACCATCTCCCGCACCATCGTCCCCATTTTCATTTTCACCTTCTTCACATGGAGTGATGGATCGGTACGATCTATTTCCGAGCAATTTCGCAGTGCACAGCCATGATTACACTTCTTCAGAGGTAGGGTATGGCGATCGCGACACCCATTCTGCATTCTCAGAAGCAGATATGTTCAACTCTGCCACAACGAGTTATCGAGGCTTTACTCACCACTCCAACTATGCTGGAGATCTTATATTTGCTGCCGGCCGACCACAGCATTCTGCTGGTCTTCCAGGGATCGACGAAATTCCTGTGGGAGCCATCAGGTTGCAAAATCGCGGAACAAACGTTGATGCTGATATGGAAGAATCGGACATCGTACATTCTCGGAGAGCCTCGTCTCCGCCGGATGAGGAAATATTCGCCATCCCTCCTGACCTTGACTTCCAAATCACACCGCTATCAAGCGAAATCCTTACCACTACTCCGACTTCGCTTACTAATCCCGTTTCGCCTATCGACTTGCACTCTAATTCTTTGACCGTTCCCAAATCGAGGCCAGCTCAAGGAAACCATGATCTCGGGCCCTCACCGCACTTTCGGTCCTTCTCACAACCTCCAGCCGAGCTACGGCCCAGTCATGCCCCTCCTCACCTCCCACCTCACTCACATTCTAGTCCTTTCCCGAATCCAACGCGTACCCAATCTCTTTACGACTCTCCCCTACCGCCGAGCCTGGGTGAGCCGTGGCGCTCCCCTAATGATCTTACAGACCTCCCATTTCTCGACCTACACTACTATTCATCCAACAGCGCGCACGCGATAGGGGTGCTTCAGGACTCCGTCGTGGAAACCACCTTCAATGCTGCCCAAGCGCTCGACCTTGCCAACACGGTGAACCAAGGACACGGCAGTAGTACCAATGGCCATTCAGGCGGAATTGCGCCCGCAGAGCTGCACGCGCATAATCCATCACATTACCATTCAATCGTACAAGCGCAGCTGCAAATTAATCCCCAGAACCCCGCATCTAGCAGTCGGCCCAGCCACCATCATCAACGGGTACAATCTGCCGTGTCCCCAGAGGACTTGTTGCTGAAGAAGGGAGACAACAAGCGGAAACGGGTTAGCTGGGACGGAGGGACAGCTTCATAATGTGTATTGCTCGAAGAAGACTACTTTTACAATTGTTGATACTTTCGCATTGCTTCATATCTCACGTTCTGTTTGCATTCATTCTCATTCTATGGTCGTAATATTTCTATGCATTGCATTGATTTGAGGGCCATCGTGATGGTCTAAATACACCATGAAGCCACGTATGCCTGCAGGCGATGTAAGTGCTTAAAAAGGTGTAAACATACGTTCACCAGTTGGTGAGCATCGAATACATATATTACAACCCCCTTTATGCATTAGCAAACAGTTCTGGAGTCGTTTGGCTGACAAAAAGCTCGACCTTGTTCAGCTTATTGCACCATGCTGTGAGACGATCTGCAAGCTGATCGATCTGCGGACGCGAGAGTACCCTGGGTTGCACCCATGTAATTTGTGCCTTCTCATCAACCTGATCAAGTGAACCCCGAATGAGCTTCAGACTGTAGGGGATCGATATGGGCAAGGTTGGTAACGGCGGAAAAAAGATGGACAGACCTTAGCGCTTTCATCACTAAATGCTCCACCTCGTCAACAGGTAAGCGCGTCTCATGTGCGATTTCTTGGAAGCCCATAGTGCGGTCGTCCGCCGGACGCTTGAATACCGACTCGATAAGTGCCATCAGACAGATCTTTTGTCGCAAGAATGCGTAGTTTTCTTGTAAGATCGGCTGCGAGGAGATGAGAAAGCAGCAGGCCAATCAACAGGACGACACGAACCTCCTTCGGAAAGAGCGGCGCCAAAGACTCAAATTTGCCAATGTTACCCTCATTGAATGTAAATAAGAGTTTCTTGATCCACTCATGTGGCGTATTGTCAAGCGAGTCAAGGATGGGATGCATCAGCTGTGTATCAGATACCAGGTTCAGTGAAGAAGCAGTAAGAGTTGTAAGGGTTGTCGTACAAGCTCCCCAAAGTTATATATTGTGTCTCCGAGGAAGGCAGAAATACCAAGGTCGTGCGCACGTTGCAGGCGGTCCTCTGGGGTAAGATCGGTAGCGATATCTATACATGCAAGAAACAATAGAGAATGTTTATAGTATGGTGCATATTCTGCTTTGGCCTGGCGTGCGGAAGTATATTAGATGGCGTAAAAGCAGCAGCAGCTGACAAAACGTCACTTTATAATAGTCTGCAGCGACGCTATAATAAGCAGCGTTGACTGATGTGTCAATGTCACCTAGGTCATCGAGGATCTGTGTTATGGATGAGGCGTAGAGCTTAAGTATTCATGTAATTCAGACTCACCTTGCCCGCTTCGTCCATATCCGTCTTCGTCCCTAAAAGGTCCCCATACAGCAATTTTGCGTGCGCTAATGTCGACAACAATAAAACGTAGGCCTCGGCAAATTTGGTCTTGTTAATACGTGAAAGCAGCGATGTGAGGAAGGCGAGATGTGCAGCAGGATCTATGAAGCGACTTTTCCAATAAATATACACCATAGTACAGCATGAACGCCCCATACGAACCGTCAAATTCTTTGGAGATTTTAGCTCCCAGCTGAACCAGTGTGAGTTGGTTCATACGTGCCTCGAAATCGCGCACGAAACGTTCGAAGACATCGACATGGTATGGTTTCGACAGTGGGTGGTCGAAGAACCCCGAAACAGAGATCGTGAGCTGATGCCACAGTCTTGTTCAGAGCAAATTAGTTCAGAAATCAGGAAAGCAACTCAGAACATACTTCCTTTGGTGAAGAGTCCTGAAGGATTCGAGGTAGGTGTGGAGCTCGACTGGTGCGGTGGAAAGAATAGTGGAGAGATAGGCATCAACATCCAGCTTTAGAGGCTTGTCAACTTGCATCTGCGTTGAGGTTTCATCTCTCATTCTGTCCAGTGGAGGACGTTTAGAGGGCCGCGTCAGCGCTAAATAAGCGCGGGGTGATTAAATGCTAAACACCCGACAGAACTGCAATGCAGTCGCACGATCACGTGATCTTGCCGCCCCAAGCACTGAAGCAGTGCAAACCTACCGTCACCCACTGTAACGAAATGGTTGGAGGAATACATAAATGGTATTTAGAATGTGTATATAATGTATTGAAATTTATTTATTTTCTAAAATTGTGGAAATCCAATAGTGCTATGAAATATTTATCGAAGATGATCATGATCCAGATGTGGTGATTTAGTGTATGTGTTGGGAAGCCTCATCTTATAAGGACAAGTGTGCCGGTGTTCGAAATCTGGCTACTGTAAAATTTTTCTTGATGGGACGGACTTCATTTTCTTACAGTGCGTACATAAAGCGGAGCTTGAAATTGCTTCGGTGACACGCGCCGCAGAAAGAACAAGCTGTAGCTTGCGAACCGTTGGGGAATAAGACTTGAAAATTTGTAAATACCACAATGTACTATAAATTAGCTACCATATCATATATAAATCTTCTGTTATCACACATTATTTATTTTTCATAGAATCCAGTCTGTAGGTGCCATTGCACTCCCAAATGGCTTCTCCTTGGGCTGGGACTCTCTCAGATTAAACATATATATAGATACATGTTACAGAGAAATAATAGGGATTTATAATACACCAATTCTAGAGGGGAGAGCCTCTGCATATACTCAGGGCTCACCCAGGTTCCTAGCCTTGTACAAGACATAATTTCATGGTGTAATTATTGGTATACATTATCATATATGTATGGATTACTGTATATTCATTTATGTAAGGCTTCAGCAATATTTCTTACATATATGTAGTTGTCCTTGTTACATGATTCAAATGTGAGTTCCTGCAGGAGTTGCATTTGTCTATGCTAATTGCTTGATTACTATGAATTATTTTAAATCAGGTATGACAATTCCCTTACTAGGTAGCTTTCACTGTTCTATTTTGAAAGTGTAAATTTACTATATTCAATATGTACTAAGTAGTCTCTCATTTCTAAATACTCAGTGGTGTGTTTGACAGCTAAGCATAGTTACATGAAAAAACTTTACTAAGTCATAAAATATTTCACATTGACACTACATAATAATTTTGGTCAATCCCCTGCAGCAGGACATATGCATCTCTGACAATCAACGTGTGTCATTGGCTTTCCCCAGTCACATGATCGTGCGACTGCATTGCAATTTTGTTGGGTGTTTTGCGTTTAGTGCGCAGGGTGCCCCCACTAAAGCAGTACTCAGTCGATTGGAGTTCACAGTCGATTGTTACCACTCGGCATCCCGGCTGAGGGCTGGACAGTACTCAGTTGATTGTTACTGTTCGGCATCTTGGCCACTGCCCTGATCACATCGACAACAGTCTGGATGAGGCTTGGCTCCAATCCCCCAGAGTCCTCATATAAATGAAAGCTGTGTAACTGCTGGTACATACTCTTGCTCACCCTGTCACAGGCTTATGAATCCAAGTGCTCTTACCTAACACCTTAGAAGAAACACTGTACCATGTTCGTGGATAGGAGACTCAGGATGTGGAGGTGGTAGATGTAACAACATTGATACGTAAGTAATTTGTCGTTCTGATATGATTCTCGTGGGTTCATCCACTGAGGAACTGTGTACTGGGTGAGATGACAAGCCATAAATGTGGGGGAGTCAGTGTGCCAGGAATGTTGGTTAAAAAGCTCCAACTTAAGGCTGTGCTAGGTTTGGTACAGGCAATGTCCCTGCGCTTTGACTCTCAAGCTCGTGGTACAAGTCTGGGGGAGAATATCAGAGTGAGCACAAGATTCCAGATAAGTGTGAATTGAAAATATTACAAAGGGGCAGGAGTTCAGGATTTCCACTGACAGCTGTCTAAAGGGCCTGTGTCATCGAGAACCTGCCTGGCCTTCACCAATGCACTCAGGCACTTTGTCTCTCACTGTTGAGTATCAACACCCTCTTAGTATTGAATCTCACATGAGGACAGACTCAATGATGGAATACAATAGTAGCAACATTGAGCCTGAATAAAAGACCACCATAGCACCATTGATTTTTTTTGGAATATATTTTGGTGAGTCGAGACTTTGTCTAAAGGAACCTTAATCATTGCCATTAAGGAGTAGCCAGGGGACTTAGAACAGTAGCGAGGTTGATAAGATCCAGCCCTCAGCTGGGATGCTGAGTGGTAACAATCGACTGTGAACTCCCGCCTTGCTGGCTTGTAAGAATAGAATTTATATGTGTTGTTACATAGATTTATTACATGGACATATTATCAGACCCATTGAGCCTTCAAATAAAGTCATTCAAGATACAAAGACCTATAACAGGAAAGAAGAAAATGAGACAATAGAAAGCTTGCAATTTCCAGTTAGAGTAGCATATGCATTCACAAATTACAGTTTGCAAGGCCAAAACCATACAGAACATGATCATTGACATTGCAACACCACCTACAGGAGACCATTTGATGCTATTCAACATATATGTAGCTCTGTGCCCGACAAGACACCACACTTTGGGATTTCAATGAGAAGATATTCCAAGAACTTGAGCAACATCTGCAGACCAAAGACCCATGATCAAGTTAAATACAAAAATGATCGAGTGGTGGGAAACTATGCTCAGATGCACAGATATGTATACAGAATGAATAAAAGCAATGAACTAAAATGACATACATTGAGTTAAAATAGTACAGTGTGATCAGATGCAAGGAAATGCAAAATAGTGCAATCCCCACTATTTCACCTCATGATCTGTTGGCAATGTCAATATCGGTGTTGACGTTAGTGGTCACCATCACTTTCATGCCCAATGCCAATTCCACCTTGTCAGGTAATCCGTTTTTTGCATCCCTTCCTTTTTGTTTTCGCTCTTTTCTCGTGACCATGGCATAATGTTCTGCTGATGTCAACCTTCGTCGATTAATTGTGTCCAATGCTTGACAAATGAATAATGTCTGCTTCGTTTCTTTGCAGTGTTTGCGAACCATTGCTGCATTCCAGTGCATTCTCACTATGTGCCTTGGTGTTACAAGGCTTGCATTCTTCCACAGCAATGTTTCAAGTTTGTTTCAGGACAATCTTTGTTGGTGAGAACAAGCTTTCTCAACATCTTCACATGGTCTTCTTTAACTTGGCCATACTGAAGATATCAAATAAAATCTAACCATTCAATGTCCCTCATGTGCACTTGTTGATCCAGTAAAACTACAATGCAAATTGTTTGTAAATCCTACGTCCATTTTGTTCCTTAATGTTGTCAATTGACGGGTTTATAAGATGGTATAGTGGAGCCATTTTCTTGGATGCAACAGGAGAGAACTGATGAAAATCTCCACAAAGAATTACATTGATGCCTCCAAATGATAAATCACCTCTGCCATTGGTATCAAAGCCTTTGGCTATGCAAATGTGTTGTTCAAGGGTTGTGAAAAATGGTCTATAAATGGTTAGGTGGCTATATCTTCAAAGTAACCATCTTATTACCTAGATAGCATGGAACTTTTGTCTAATATCAGATATTTGACGGGTTTCCAGAATCCCCTCAACCACTCTTTAGCCTCTTGTGAGATTTCTTTGTTGTCTGTTAAGAATATCTTGCCTATGGTGTGCGTCATTTTTCCATTTATTATTGATGCTGCAATTCCCATATAAGCAGCCTTCACCAGCATGATTTCGCAATGTTGATGCTTGAAATATTCCATTACCATCTGTATTACCTTTGATTTCCCTGTCCCACCTTCTCCTTGTATTTGCATGAGCAATTGCAGTGGGTTCTCCCCTGACAAGGTTGCATGTACATGCCAGGTGATTATATCGTAGGCACAATGTTGGGAAGGTAAAAGACATGATGGATCCACTGATGTCAATGCGGCTTCTGCAGTCTCCACATTGGACTCTCCGTATATGACTTGTCTGGATACATCTGTCACCTCAGTTACACGAGTGATGGTTCCTTCCCCTTCTCTTTCATCACTCACAATGGGTTGACATGGCTTTGTCATGGCAGCCTTCCAATGCTTGAGTCTTTCCAAATCATCTTGAGATGTGCAATGCACTGAGAGTGATTTTCCATCCCACTTATGATCTACTGAGAACATTTTGGTTTGTTTCCCAATTTCTATCACCTCTTGACCATGGCACTCATTGCGCCAAGACACCTGAGAAGATATCATGTGCTGCAATCCTTCCTCGGTCAGGATGATATCCAATGGTACCTGTACATCTCCATCTTCATCATGTGTTTCAATGTCTGCATCTTTATGATGGGCTCCAGATAACTCCACCTCCAAGTCCCTGTCTGCACATTGATCCTGCTTTGCAGATTCACATTCGTGAAAATATTGGATTCCTGACAGCATTCAAATGTGCCTAGGTGGCACCGCTTCTAGATACCTGGCAAATGCTGTTTCCCATGCTTTGGTTTCTTGTTTTAGATCTGTGACAACCCACCATGGTTTCAATAACATCAACATGGACGCACAGTAAAAAACATATGACTTTGGGTCATCTCGGCGAGTAAAAGAATTACCTATAAAATTAGGTAATGTCCTGTGTCCAGGCATTTGAACAATTCTTTGATACAGCCCATATTTTGTGTGACTCTGGTGATATTGAAACCTCATGTTAGGTATTATTCCTTGATGTGGTCTAGTTTGATCAAGATTGACTGGTGAACTGGTACCATTGCCTTCTTGTTCTTGTGTCCTTATGAATTCTTTGTGTGTCCATGAAAAATTCAATGATGTTGTAATTTTCCAATTCCACTCCTCGCAATGCATAATTTGTAACCTGACACTTTATTGTTAGACAATGAAGATGTGATGCTTCTACTATCACACACCCATTGCCCACCTACCAATTTAAAAAATTATTATGTTGCACTGTCATTAACTACTGACCTCTGCAGCTTCAGCATCACTTTCATCTAGAACATCTCCACCTGTATTGTTCAATTTGACATTGTTGCTTTTCATTGCTTGCTCATTGAATGTCATTGTGAAACTGGTGTCAATACATATATATGAGTATGACAACTTATATATGAGTATGACAACTTATATATTGTTATTACTACTCACTTATTCGCGTTCTTCAAATGAGGGAATGAATAAAAGATGTCCTATGAATCTGGACCAATAAATTGGTATGTAATGATGTGACACATATGCATTGCCTTTGATGGATTCAAAGCACTTATCCATCAAGGGCATCCATTGAAATGTCCTATTGTTTTGTGCACTCCCTGACAAGGGAGTTGTGTACACCATCAAATCTGGCATATATGGTGCCAGATATTGTATAAGTCCTAGGAATCATTGACACTGGGGGCATGAGCATATTTTTAGGGTAAGAAATGTGATAAAAATGCTTTTTCCTTACAGATTATTCATTCACTGTTCTGGTTGAAAAATCTCCCAAAAAATGCTGCTTTTTTATCAAGTTTTAGGACCTGAAAATCTGGTACATACTTCACATTTCTAGGCATGGGAAATGGATGTAAAATGTGAGAAATAATGAATTTACTCATTGATTTCATGCCACAAAAATGCAAGGACAATCTTGGTTTTCATTGACATTTTCAACAGAAAAGAACCAAAATTTATCCAAGATTTCATAGTAAAAAAAAGGTGAGAAAATTAGTAAAATATATGAGATTTTCATGAGATTTTTCAAAACTATTAGCCAATGAATAATCCAACATTTTTCTTCAGTTTTTGCAAGGAAAAACCTGATGGATAAATGTTTATCCAATGGATAATCATTCACCCATAGGCAATATATAACAAGTTTTCTGAACTGAAAAGGTAATGAAAAAGTCAATGGATAAGAGTTTATCCCTTGGATAATCATTCTGCCATAGGCAGAACATTTACCCCATATGGAAGAATGATTATCCAAGGGATAAACTCTTATCCATTGACTTTTTCATTACCTTTTCAGTTCAGAAAACTTGTTATATATTGCCTATGGGTGAATGATTATCCATTGGATAAACATTTATCCATCAGGTTTTTCCTTGCAAAAACTGAAGAAAAATGTTGGATTATTCATTGGCTAATAGTTTTGAAAAATCTCATGAAAATCTCATATATTTTACTAATTTTCTCACCTTTTTTTTACTATGAAATCTTGGATAAATTTTGGTTCTTTTCTGTTGAAAATGTCAATGAAAACCAAGATTGTCCTTGCATTTTTGTGGCATGAAATCAATGAGTAAATTCATTATTTCTCACATTTTACATCCATTTCCCATGCCTAGAAATGTGAAGTATGTACCAGATTTTCAGGTCCTAAAACTTGATAAAAAAGCAGCATTTTTGGGAGATTTTTCAACCAGAACAGTGAATGAATAATCTGTAAGGAAAAAGCATTTTTATCACATTTCTTACCCTAAAAATATGCTCATGCCCCAGTGTGAACATTGTTAAATGTTAGAGGTCTTCTCCAACCTCGAACCTTCTCCATTTTATCTGCATCCACATGGATGCCCTTGTCATCTATTATATGACCAAGGCACTCCATGCGGGGCAAATACAAATTGATCTTGGATCGATTTACACTGAGGAACAGATGTGCCTCATGTAGTATCTCAAACACCCTTCGAAGGTGTTTTTCATGCTGGAACAGCCACTTGGGGACTGCGAACCGAGATGGAGAAGAGCCAGGAGGGCTCGCGGCAGGATGCCTGTGGTGGGACAAGGCAAGATAGATTGATGATGACTAAGACAAGCTGACTAAGCTACTACCAGGCTCTCCCTCTGCTTGGCATCTCCCAAAACCAGGGAGCCCTGCTCCAGGTGCCCCCCCTCCAGGCGATGCACGTCCTCGTGTGTCCAGCGCCTCATCGAATCCAATCCTCTGTCATCCATTGCGAGATCATGTTCTTCCTGTGACTGTCCTGGCAATGCTGGGGTCGTTTTGGTGTGAAGAATGTCTGTGGTGTCGCATGTCATACTGTGAGTCTAGGTTGGGCTAGCAGTGGTGGAGGTCTAATTGGAGGCAGTGGGGATACATAGAGTGTATGTCGGTAGGGTTGAGGTTGAGGTCTCTGTTGGATTCATTGCTTGTTCCTGCGTTGTAAACCTCGCCATGGCTGTCTGTTGTCGGATCTGAGGCATGAGATGTTGTGAGGGGCTGGTGTCGGTTTGGGGATGGGATTTGAATACATCTTTTCCTCTCTTTCCACTTCGTCGGCCCAGTTCAGCTGCGCTACTCTCCGCGTTGCCTCCTTGGGTACGTCTCCACGTTCGTCGTTCGTGTTCATCTGGGTGTGTACGAGCTGGCGCAAGGGGGTCAGTGCAGGGAGCTGGATGACAACACAGGCTTGTGTGGGTGTCATTCGCTGGCTTGTGGTTGTGGTCTGGTCAACCGTGTGCGACCTTGTCCGGCGTGAGTAGGTGGTAGAGGTCTGCATGGCAGCAGTACTCTGTGTGTGCATGCATGTGCGCTTGCCATTGGCAGTAGGGGTGGCGATTGTCGTCGGGGTGGCAGTCTGCGTTATATGTGCGTTGTATGTGTGTACTTGTGCATGCTCGTCGTCTGCGGGCAGGTCCGTCTGCGTTGTCGCGTGGGCTGTAGTGGGGTGTGAGGGTACAGGTGTGGGAGTGGTGGTCTGTGTAACAGCATCGTTGTATGTGCGTGTTTGTGCGTGCTTGTTGTCTGTGAGTGTGCATGTCTGTATCGTCACTTGGGTTACAGTGGGGCATGGGGGTACAGGCGTGGTAGTGGTAGTCCGCGAGGTCGTGTACGAGCCGGGGGTGCGTGTGCCGCAGTGGTGGCAGTGGTCGTTGGGCTGTGAAGGTCCGGCACTGGTACGTTCATCGACTCTGTCTGTGGCTCCTCATCGTGATGCTGACATTGTAGGTCCTGTCTCTAGGTCCTCAGCTTGTGCATCGCGATGGGGCGCAGGTGGTGCAGAAAAGGCGCGAGGGCAACGTCGTGGTGTGGTGGGGAATGGTGTGTGGAGTGCGGTGTCAGGCACTCTGGTAGTGTTGCAGCTTGCGACCGGGGCAGTGCACAGTATGTCATGCTGGCAATGCTGTTGTGTAGTCTCTGGTTTGTGTGGTTCGGTGTCGCGGCGTGTGTGTGCTGCCTGGATGTCAGGTGTCGCTGCCGCTGTCGTCATTCGCGGCTGGCTTGAGTGGGTGTTGTCGCCATCTGTGCCCTGCGTACTGCGCTGTGGGCCATGCTCCTGGCATTGTTGTGACGTCTGTGGCGCGCACGGATCACTGTGTACGTGTATGTCGTGGTCGCGTCCTGCGCCAGTCGTGATGTTCACAATACCATCGTGGTTCTCTGGCTCGGTGAGTGTATGTTCAGTGTGCACATTGTGTGGTGGCGTATCTGATGCTGTAGGCAGTGTTACACCACTCTCTGTGCTCGCATTCTCGGTGTATCCATTCGTCGTTGGTGCGCTCTCGTCTGGGTGGTCACTGGGTAGGTTGCCGCGTGTGGTGGTCTTGTCACAGGTCTCATCTGTTGGAACCCTGTCCACGGAGGTACTGTTGGTTGTGGTCTTCAGTGGTGTGCTGCTTGCGACGGTCGTGCTCATGTTGTCACTGTCATCAAGTCCTTGGCTCACGAAGCTTGTCGCGCACGGCATCTCGTCGTCAGTGGTTGGGTTGTTGACATCTGCACTTAGGGTGCTGGCAGGTGCACTCGTGTTCTGAGCTCTCTGTTCATCGTCGATGTCTGGAGCGTATTTTGACGACTTCTTCTCACGTTCTCGTGTACGACGCAATTAATTCTTCTTTTTCGTCTTGTTCAGCTTGGGCTTCGTGTTCACAGTCCTGATGCCTGTCGATAGCTTGCATGGGGTAGTCGTGTTGTCTACAAGGGTGGTCTGGGTCTGCTGTCCATCCTGGCTCGTGTCTGGGTAGGTCGTGAAGTGGAGATGGGGAGGTTGCTGGGGCCGTTTGGCGATGAAGGCGCGTTGCAACTTGTACCAGTTGTCTCTCGGGCCATTGTAGGCGTCCTCCCACCAGTCTCCTGCTGGTCTATCGTGTGTCATGCACATGCAAAGAATTTTACTGTCTTCTCCTCACTCCAGTCTCTCCTGGCATGCTTTATTGAAGTTTTCGAGCCATTGTGTTTTGCCCTCACGAAAATCGCCGTAAAACAGTCTGCAGTGTGCCATGGTGTGTCGTTCTTGCGGTGTGCAGGCAGGTATTATGCAGGATCGAACACCTTGGTGTCACCACATGTAACAGCCACTCGGGGACTGTGAACCAAGATGGAGAAGAGCCAGGAGGGCTTGCGGCGGGATGCCTGTGGTGGGACAAGGCAAGATAGATTGATGATGACTAAGACAATCTGACTAAGCTACTACCAGACTCTCCCTCTGCTCGGCATCTCCCGAAACCAGGGAGCCCTGCTCCAATGCTCTTTGACAGAGCTTGAGTATATAAATATGTTGTCCAAGTATATGTGGACTGACTGGCCGATTTGGTTATGGAAGATCAACATCATGAGACATTGAAATGTAGATTGCATGTTGCAATCACCAATCTGCATAACCTGGCTCTTGAATGTGCTGAATATCATCTTGAAGGCCATCTTGTTGACATCCTCCTCGACTACGCATATTTGTTCATACACATCAGACACATCAAGTTTTGACTGGTATGCAGCACGAGCTATGTTGTGCCAGATAGTGTCCTGGTCTGGGAATGGCGTAATATTCTTCACCATATTGTTATTGCGAAGATGTAGGTCTATTGCCATTCTGAGCTTTCCATTTTTCTTTGGAATGCATAGTGCTGGTGCTGCAGAACGCACTGACGCTGATACCCACCAACCAGCGGTGGTATACCAATCAACTTTGTCAATCAATTCATTTCAAAGTGCCTGAGGACACTTTGGTAGCTGATAATGAAACTGTTTAGTTTCATCCACAAACTTAATTTCGTGGTTGATCTCCCTCCACAGAGGAAGTTCTAATGGCACACCTCCAAAGAGATCCGTGAACTCTACTTTCCATCTTTCCCTAAGTTTGGGAAAGTCATCAGCTGTTAATAACAGTTGATTAGTGCCAGTACTTCTGTTGGTATGTTGGTCAGGTAGAACAATGTCAATGTTTTGTGCTTTTTCTTTTCATTTTCCCTTGTCTCACCTCCCATCTGGCGAGCTCATCAATGGCTCTGCTTGCAAAGAGGAGCCATTTGTGAGTCACGGAGTGTGGCTCGCAAGCTTTGGTTTAAGACTTGCTTTTGAGTCTTAAATTCAGCCAGGTTCTGGTTGTCTGGCTGCACTTCCCAAGCATTCACATGGTTTGGAATTACTTCCTTTCCAACACAGATGCATCCCTTGCCTCTAAAGTCAAGGGATATTCCCAATTTACACAGGAACAGTGTTCCCAGTATCACATCATAGTAATCTATGTTCGCTATATTGAAGTATTCCTTGATATTATACTCACCAAAATGAATGTTGGTGTGCATTCCATAGTTGATGGTCAACTTACTGCCAACACATGCTAGCTGTAGGCCGATAGGATGCTCAAGTTCAAACATCTTGATGCCTACTGCCCGTATGAAATCTGGAGATAGCATCACTCCCTCACACCTGCTGTCTAATAGACAGTGGGCTCTAACTCCACCAATCTCCCAATACCTGGAGATTGTCTGATTGTCTATATGCACCCATTTGGGGCATGTCTTATCACATGGCCTAAACCAATGATTGTAGATAGGCTTGATTGTCCTATCCATGACTCCTGCATGTATATGGAAGTTGTTATTTTTATTTGAACCACCACTAATTGTGGTAGTTGTGTTTTGTGCTGCATATATGCGCTGCCTTTCCTCGCATGATCCTCCTAATGGACGTACTCCATCCACTCAATTTTGTGTCCTTGTATCGTCATCATCATCCCACTGATATGGCATGATTTCCGACTGATAATCAGTGACTAGTTCATTGATTTCACTCTCATGGTCATCCTTGATGTCCATTTGCTCGTCTAATTTGCCACATTGTGGCTCCTCCTCCCCTTCTTGAGCACTCCCTGAGTGCTCAGCCACTTATTCTAACCATGCACCTGCTATGTATGGTTTGTTCTTCCATTGTGGGCAATTGGGCTTGATATGCCCAACTTTTCCACACTTTTAGCACATCATCTCTGTGCTATGTCCTTGACTACCTGAACCTCCAGGAGGTTTCTGTGGAGGGCAAGAAGTGGTGGGAGCTCCTGCTCTTGCTCTCTGTGTAGCATGTACCCTTGTTTGGGGCACATTTGGCCTCGTCTCTGCTTGAGGTCAAGCATTAGGCAGATGATATGTCGTTTGCTTCACTGCAGGGCAGCTCCCTGTATTGGGAGCTCAAGACGAGCTCAGCACAGCCTGACTTCGACTATTTGTCAACATTGGCTTTGCCTGCGGTGCGTGAGCACTGCCAGACTCTGTCTTCTGTGACCCAATGTCATATCAGGACGCATCCTCTACAGCCTTTGTGGCCTCATACAATTCAGTTATTCAACTGAATTCCATCATGCAGCCTAATTTTAGGACTTCATGATGCAGTGCTTCTCGAAGTGCTGCTACAAACTGTTTGCAGATTGTATACTCATCAGTAGGACATCTCATGAGTACATACCTGTACTCGCGATGTTGGTTTACTTTTGGAAATGGATCCAAAAGACAGTGGGTAGCGGTGTCATCATTTCATGGCTGCTTACACTGGTGTTTGGCTCAGTGCGCTTTGCTATCAGCAGCAACAAAGGTAGAACAAAGACAAAGATGAGGATGTAGCAGTGATGATGATGATGACCTAATGCAATGACATAAGCGAAGACGAGATACAACAGCAAGTGTCACGTGATTGACAAAGCTGGCCTTGATGTAGATGTAGAAGTAGTAGACGTAGTATTAGACTTAGAAGACTTATACTTGAGACTTAGACAAGTGAATCCAACTGAAAGAGGTGAAATTTTTTTGGGGTACACTAAGGCAAAACAGGCCTTATATACATGAGCAGAATGACAAACGATGTGAGTATGCCATACAATGATGTTGTTGACAGCAGACAGGAGAAATGACTTATGGTGAGAGGCAGAAAACCAAAATAGGAAGGTGGTTTGTAATGAAATGGAAAAATGAGTCAGGTGGTCGAAGAAATGACTAGAAATGTGGCAGTGAATTGGAAATAGAAGCCAGAAATAGAACAGAAGTGAGTCACAGACAATAGACCATGTGGAACAATTGGAAATAGAAGTACAGCCAAGAAGCGAGTGAGTCATGTGGGGAAAATGAGTCATAGCTGTCCAATAGGATTCCAGTTGATTGTCAAATATCTCCGAGGATGAGGAAGAGAGTTACTTGACTTGAAGATGATTCAGAAACATTTGAACCAATCACAACACTTGGATATGAATCTCCTCCAGAGAGAGAACGAAGACGAGTCTTGCTTGATGAAGTCCTTAGGCACATAACCATAGTAAATCTCTGTTCCTGGACCAAACTCTTTGATATCACAGTAGTTCCTGAGTACGATACGATGCCAACCATTCACTGGTTCATAGTTTGGGTCAAAGCTGATGACGTGGAAGGGAGCATGGAAGACAGGGTCGAATACCCAAATGCAGTTGTGAATGTGATAAGGAGTATATGAGGGGAATATTTGGTATGGGCCTTCAGGAGATTCAACGTAAAGAGGATAGTACCGATGATATGCGACATGTGGAGGAGGATTGGATAAATGATCATCAAGGGGAGAACATCGACTAGGAAGTTCGATGTGTGGTCCAACATGGATGTCTGGCTTGGTGGTCATCTGGAATGAATCATGGGATGTTGTGGCGGCAATGCTGGATGGCATATCGAAAATAGAATTGATGAAAATGGAACGAGTGTGGAGATGATGTGTCTGGCAGACTGGAGGTAGCACAGCAGATGATGGTCTGGCAAAAGCTGATGAAGATAGGTGTGTATGCAGTGAGCGTCTTTTATGGAGTAGTAGGTGCTGTCGAGTATCATGCTTGTCGGCGAGTATCGTATCTCCGGGTATTTCGGTCACCAAAAGCCATATCTGTACTCTCCATTTTTCACAGGTATCACAGATATCTGCAGGTATTTGCTGATTTTTTACAGGTATACCTATACTCTACCTGTACTCACAAGTATTTACATGTAAATTTTTGACCAAATCTCATATCTGTACTCTCCATTTTTTTTAAGAGTACAGGTATATCTGCAGGTATGGTGGTACTCGTGAGATGCCCTACTCATCAGGTGGATGTATTATCTGCACTGCATACTTTGTGATATCGTTCAGTAATTCCTGAATGGTTCTAGTCCCCTGCACAATTGTGTTGAACTGATTCGATGCATGCCTGTGCAAGAGTGCATGTAGGAATCGCTGTTGTAATCCAGCGATTGCACTCTCGAGGGTCCAGTCAATTACGACTCAATCATGACACTCGATATTTTGGGCATACCACTCCAGTGCCTTTCCTTTGAGGCAAGTGCTCAAATAGTTCAACTGGAGTTCTGTGCTAGACTGACCCAGTAGGCTATTCATGCCTAGCCATCTCAGGATTCCTGAGACAAAGTTCTCAAATTCTTTGAGATCTGCTTTCCCAGCATACTCTGCTGGGTGAGGTAGTTTTACTTTGGCTTTAGCAAGCATGAATTTGTCAGGCTTGCTGTCCTTGTGTTTCTCAAGGGCAGCTCGCACCATCTTTGTGAATCCATCTACATAAGTAGATGGTCCTCCTACTACCTCCTGAACCCTCCATTCAGGATCAGTCACTGCTAGCAATACTGCACATGGTATCGCTTGTATCTGCCTGTGCAGATGGGGAACATGATTACCCACATCCTGCTGCACTGGTGGATCAATGATGTCTTTGTCGATCTGATACAATGGTCGATGTTTGTCAGCCATTAAGTATGCATCTCTCAGTCTATGACTGCTGCTGAGGGCAGATTGAGCCACTCTCGCTGACTTGATCAGCTTGTCAAAGGCCTCGCCTCCGATTCTGGCAATGTATGCCTCCTTGACTAGGTTATCCGCATGTTTCATGTGGAGTTCTAGAGCATGGTGTTTCTGTCGCGCTGCCTTTTGTTTGATCCTATTCCAGTGATTGAACTCACATTTGAGACTAACATGAGTGCTAGTCGTGGTACTGACACTATCAGCATCAGATTTCATCATCTCTCGCAGTGACTGTTGGGTCACCGTGTTGAGCACTTCTTGCTCATTATATGTTTGTTTTGATCTGCAAATTCCTTTGCGGATATTTTCTCTATCATGAGCCTCTAGCTCTCAATCTGTTTGCTCCTCAGTATGCTGGAGCATACTGATGCTATCCTGTTCTAGGGTAGCACTCATTTCACAAGGAACATTTTGTTGCTCAGACCAGACGGAGGTGGCATCCTCTGTCTGTCTTGTTTCTTATGAGCCTTTTCAGCCTCACGGTCGGCTTCATAATCCCTATTGGGATTGTTTCCACACTCGGGGGCCTTTCCATGTAAAGGCCCTTGCACCTCCTCTTCCAAGGACTGTATTAACAGTTCCATACCATCTCCTAATGTTTGGAGTTGGTTTGCAGCGTCATCTGCTGCACAAGCTGCTTCAGCTGCCTGTTGGCTTACTTGCCACATAGTATGGCTCTCGTTAAGGGCCATAATCATCCAGGTGATATGTCTGGTTGTGTGATCGTAATCGCCGGGTCTCTTCCTCCTGGCATGCTGATCCATGTTCTATCATCCCTGTTTGGGATGGCGAACTTCACGATCTGTGATGTTCTTGAACATGGGGTAGCTGGGACATTTTCACTCCCAGCGAATTATCCGTGTTGTGCATCAGCACTTCTCTCGACTCATCAAGAGACAAATGTAACTTTGACCTGGTCAAAGTTCTTTTTGTTTTCTTAATGGATGATACCTCGTCTGTTTCTGATTCTTCCTGTGTGGATCTCATTAGATCCACCGAGACTCACTTTTGACTCCTTGGGTCGGAAACTATGGGTGTCATAGTTTCACGAGGACTAGCAATCCTCGTTGATGTTCCCACCTGCCTGTCCACATTGTGGGCAGGCTTGATTCTAGTGTCTGGGCCCTTCACTGTGGCTCCAGACATATCTAGATCCTCTCTGGATCTAGATGCTCGGCTTCGCTTTCTCATCAAAGCCATAGATCTTTGATCTATCTGCCACTCTGTGGTGTTTTCTATTGATTTTAGAAGATTCAGCAGTAAACGTATGTTTACTGTTTCTAAAGATTCTGGTGAGTCTTAAACTCATCGGTTTGGCTGAAAAGGTTGGTTTGATCTTTTTTTGTTATCACAGTACTGCCAATGTTTATTGGCAGTCAAAAAAGTGTAAACATCTTACTGTTCACACAGGACAGACTGAGCCAATATGTAATATTGGTGTCTGTGGTTGTGTGGTTACAAGTAAATATTCTCTGCTTAATTACTTGTGGACAACTGTATAGTTGTCCACTATCTACAAGTTCCCCTAGTGGGCAGCTTATATACTACAGCCCACAAGTCACCCTAGTGACTTGTATATTTTATATAGTAGCATATATGCTACTATTATTCTACTTTCTTACATGTTGTCCTGTGCCCTCTGGGTTTATCCTGAGAAGATAGCCAGATTTCCCCCTGTGGGATGAACAAAGGGGTGTCAGGATAATGTCATTGGTGCAATATCCACAGACATCCATCACTTGCACTGTTTGTCACCCACCATCCTGTGCCATCTGGTTTTAGCCTGAGAAGATACCTGGATAGCCCTGTGGGATGAACAAAGGGGTGTCAGGATTATGTCATTAGTGCAATATTCACAGACATCCATCCTCAGGCATCTGAAGGCATCCCCAGGCCCCCAAAGGCATTCTCAGGCCCCCAATGGCATTCCCAGGCCTCAGAGGGATTTCACAAGCATCCAGTAGATGCCCCAGGCACCCACCAGACCCCACAGGGCTCCAGTGGATCCTACAGGCCCCTGTAGGCACCCTCAGGCCCCCAATGGCATCCACAGGCCTCTGAAGGCATCCCAAGGCCCCCAAAGGCATCCACAGGCCCCTGTAGACACCCTCAGGCTACCAAACGTAACCACGGGCCTCTGAAGGCACCCTCAGGCCCCTAAAGGCACCTTCAGGCCCCTAAAGGCATCCACAGGCCCCTAAAGGCATCCACATGCCTCCAAAGGATCCTGCAAGACTCCAGCAGCCTCTGGTGGATGAACAAGGAGGCTTGAGGCCTCTTCAGGACTCTGGTGAACTCCTCATGATTATCCAGAATAGAAGACCCACATTTTTCCTTGTGTCTTCCCAAAGTGTCCGCTAAGTTTTCCTACATTGGAATTCCATTGGAAAATTTTAATCAAACTTGTGGTATGGGTCACTGCTGCACATGACAAATCTGATTCCCTGTTTCTTTTGCTCAATCTATTTAATAATGTGTTATAGTACCTGTGGAAGTATGGAGCACAATGAGTGGCCCTTCCAATGCTATAGTGCATAAATATTCAACTGGAATGTTTCATGTACACAGGGAGAGTGGAAAATATTTCCATGTGTTCCTTTTATGTTTGAACACATGTGCTGTAAACTGTTGATAATTTCCCTTCAATGACACATCGTTGTTGTGTGCTTGTTGCATTATGATGTATAATGGTAGAATCCTGATAGGGAATTCCACACAAAGATGCAGCACAGACACATTTACAGGCATATTGGAATGCGAGTGAGGTCAAGCCACTGTCGCACATAAACCATAAATTTAGTATAAAAGTTCACACTACATGTATTTAGCCCCTCACATATTTGTAACCACACCATCAAGGCCCCTCCTTTTTTTGGGTAACAAGACAAACTTGGGCATGTGGAAAATCTTTCCACTCTGCTTAGATACACAAAACAATCCCATTGGACCTTTATGCAAACACCACAAGGATCACTTGAGATAAAAGACATACAAATGATGTTTCATGCCCAAGATGTTTTGCCTGTACATGTGCCTGTGCTGCATCTCTATGTGGAATATTGTCAAGATTCTACCATTAAGCACTATAATGTGATGGAGGTACATGATGCAATAAGCACACAATGACAATGTGTAAACTGTCAACAGTTAACAGCATATGTGTTCAAATATAAGTTCTAAGGCTGTCCAATTAAGATCAAATTATTTTAGGGCATAATTTATTGTAAATGTAATGGTTACAGAGGTCCAAGGGGTGTATTTTGATCATACCCATAATTTAATGTATATTTTAACTGTATGTAATCATATTTTCAATCAAATATTGATGTCTTTGGGGTCATGCCAAAACCTTCCTTGCTTGAGCTGCTCCTTTGAAACAATATTTTTGAAGGAAGCCATTGTTGCATTCATCAATGTACACAAGTCACTTATGGTCTTCTTACTGCTCAAAAACAGTCACTCAACCCAGATGCTGACCCTAGGGATACATAAGATGTCTCATAAAATGCAGGCAATAACTGGAAAAGTTAGGCTTGTTCATCTGTGCATGTATTAGTGAGAAAAAATACAGACAAGTTATGAAAAACTCACCTATACCACCCCAGACCATCCTCATCCTTGCAGGAATAAGCACCACTGAAGTAACTCTCAAGCTCCATGGCCCCCATTTCTCTCTCTCTTGTCATTTCTGGTACCACCACTGGTCTGGGAAAAAATAGATGCTG
Organism: Ramaria rubella; assembly: GCA_015039355.1. Lineage (NCBI taxonomy): Eukaryota > Fungi > Basidiomycota > Agaricomycetes > Gomphales > Gomphaceae > Ramaria > Ramaria rubella. Next base: position 385,233 of record MU134332.1, read on the forward strand.
ATGAAAGAAGGGCACTTAGAGAAGTATTAACACTCCCTGTGGATAGCAAGTCTGGTTTGTAGGTGTCATAGATGTGGTCTGGGTGTCAAGACCAAAGATATGCAAGTGCTGACCATAAGATGAAATGCTGACCGCGAATGCATGTTGGCAGTAGGTAAGAACACGCCAAACTGAAACTATGTACATATTACATAAGCAACTGTAACGGTTGCTGCACCCAGAGCTGCACCATCTTAACACCCCCACTCAGAGAGAGGGTGCAGCACAGATACAGAGAGGAATAGAAAAGAGGAAGAAAAATGAAGCATCCCCCACTGTTAAAGATGAGCCCCCACTGACAAAAATATTCGAAGCAAATGAAAATGCGAATGGGACCAAGGCAAACCTTATGCATATGAGAATTATGAGGGCTCCAAAAGTAGGTTTGACCACAGGATGAAGGGTGTGACGTATCAGTGGTGAGCAAAGGTGAAATTCAACAGCAGAGTATTCTGTGACTTCTTGTAGCTCGAGTGCACTGATGTGGTTTGCATACTGGAATTAGACTGTTGTGTCAACCCAAGTGATATGAGCTGAGTGAGAATGATGTGAGAATGAGAGAAATAATAATAATACTGATCTGGACAAGTATGAAGTCTAGGGGTACTACATGTGTGGTGATCCCAGGTGGTTGGTTGTCCATCAATACTATAAGCCAATAACTGGATGCCTTGCGTGATTGAAGTGCACTAGATTCCAAAATAAGTTGTAACAGATGTAGTTGTACAGTACATATGTTCAGGTGTGGAAGCCAAAACGAACCATGTCCTTCTGGTGTACCGTACACTGATGTGTCTGTGTCCTCAGGTGCGCCTTCCACAAGGATCCATGGCTACTTGCGTAAGTTCTGTCATGTGCAAGTTGAGGAGGCCTGTTGTCGGTTTACTTTCGGAAATGGATCCAAAAGACAGTGGGTAGTGGTGTCATCGCTGCATGGCTACTAACACTGGTGTTCGGCTCAGTGCGCTTTGCTATCAGCAGCAACAAAGGTAGAACGAAGACGAATATGAGGACGTAGCAGTGACGATGATGATGACGTAATACAATGACGTAAGCGTAGATGAGATACAACAGCAAATGTCACGTGATTGACAAAGCTGGCCTTGATGTAGACGTAGTAGTAGTAGACGTAGCAGTAGACTTAGACTTAGACTTAGACAAGTGAATCCAACTGAAAGAGGTGAAATTTTTTTGGGGTACACTAAGGCAAAACAGGCCTTATATACATGAGCAGAATGACAAACGATGTGAGTATGCCATACAATGATGTTGTTGACAGCAGACAGGAGAAATGACTTATGGTGAGAGGCAGAAAACCAAAATAGGAAGGTGGTTTGTAATGAAATGGAAAAATGAGTCAGGTGGTCGAAGAAATGACTAGAAATGTGGCAGTGAATTGGAAATAGAAGCCAGAAATAGAACAGAAGTGAGTCACAGACAATAGACCATGTGGAACAATTGGAAATAGAAGTACAGCCAAGAAGCGAGTGAGTCATGTGGGGAAAATGAGTCATAGCTGTCCAATAGGATTCCAGTTGATTGTCAAATATCTCCGAGGATGAGGAAGAGAGTTACTTGACTTGAAGATGATTCAGAAACATTTGAACCAATCACAACACTTGGATATGAATCTCCTCCAGAGAGAGAACGAAGACGAGTCTTGCTTGATGAAGTCCTTAGGCACATAACCATAGTAAATCTCTGTTCCTGGACCAAACTCTTTGATATCACAGTAGTTCCTGAGTACGATACGATGCCAACCATTCACTGGTTCATAGTTTGGGTCAAAGCTGATGACGTGGAAGGGAGCATGGAAGACAGGGTCGAATACCCAAATGCAGTTGTGAATGTGATAAGGAGGATATGAGGGGAATATTCGGTATGGGCCTTCAGGAGATTCGACATATAGAGGATAGTACCGATGATGTGCGACTTGTGGAGGAGGACTGGACAAATGAACATCAAGGGGAGAACGTCGACTAGGAAGTTCGATGCATGGTCCAACGTGTATGTCTGGCTTGGCAGTCATCTGAAACGAATCATGGGATGTGGTGGCGGCAATGCTGGATGGCATATTGAAAATAGAATCGATGAAAAATAGAATGAGTGTGGAGATGATGTGTCTGGCAGACTGGAGGTAGCACAGCAGATGATGGTCTGGTGAAAGCTGATGATGATAGGCACGTGTGCAGTGAGCATCTTTTGTAGTGTAGTAGGCGCTGTCGAGTATCATGCTTGTCACCGTCATGTGACTCAGCAGCTCCATCAACTTGCCGTTATTGGCACAGCCAAAGTGTCCTAGGATGACACCACACACACCCACAGACCAGTGCCACCCACCACTGTGTGTATGGCCAGCCAGCAAGCCTCACGCACTTGAGTCAAGACCAAAAGTAAATTAAAAATTCATATTAAATCATTTTAAGTATTCATAATGCATAAAACTAAATAAATATGTAAATGGATGATTATATTGTCAAGAGAGGAACTATGAAAACAAATGCAAGCCACCATTGTCAGTAAACCATTGGAATATATCAAGTAGTTTCCTAACCAGGTCTTTTTTTGAGATGCTGCTATACCAGTAACCTGTCAAGAATTTTGAGATTAAGCCTGACTTGCTGAACATGGTAGGCATGCTCCTGATGCAAAACATTGTCATTGAAGTCAAACCCCTTTATGTGAATTGCTTATGAGCAGCCACCAACATTTCGTCAATATTTTCACCCCTATGCACACAAATAATTGTAAGGGCCATGAGTAGTTTGGCTTTCTAGATTAGTTGACTAGTCAATAAAGTGCGCATGTAGTAAATAAAGGGATCAAACAGACCAGAAAGTCATTTGTAACACCATTTGAGAGTTGATTATAGTTGAGAGGCCGTCCTTCTTAATACAGAAAGCATGGAATTGCAGCTACTTTCCTGAGCATCACAAAGAGCTGCATCTGTGTGGACTTGGAGATGTTGCTTCTTCCACCCAGGAAGCAGAACATTGAAGCAGAGTGAACGAGACATGAAAGTCACGTGATTTGTTCTGACAGTCGCATTTGTTTTTGTAGCTCCTCTCCTGACAACATAATTATCCATTTACATATTTTTTTTAGTTTTATGAATTTTGAATACTTAAAATGATTTAAAACAAATTTTTAATTTACTTTTGGTCTTGACCCAGGCGCATAGGCTTGCTGGCCATACACACGGTGGTGGGCAGCAGTGGTTTGTGGGTGTGTGTGGTGTCACCCTAGGACACTTTCGCTGTGCCAATAACGTCAAGTGCTCCATCACCCTCCCTTATCGCCTGGTTCCTCCACACCCGACCATTTGACTGTGTCAATGGTCGGTGTGTTTCTCTGTTTGACTATGTCAACAGAGAAATTGCAACCACTTTCCCCCACCCTTGGATTAAGAATAGTAATCGGGATATGCGCACTCTGAGAGGCTGATGACTGTGTGGTGATGAGCTTGAAGGTTATGCAGGAGGAGCTCAAGTTCCAGCTCCCATAGGTTAGGTAGGTTAGCTTTGTTGGGGTCTTCATGTTGTTGGCAGTTGACTGAGTGGTCTCATTAGAACAATACAGTGGTTGTGCATCTTCGAGTGAATGGAGGAACACAGGACTCCCCCACAGGACCTCACAGCATCCTGACAAGGACTCAGCATGCTCGCAGGCTCCCAAGAACATTCCCACTACACTTTTAAGCCAGCTCGGCATGCATGAGACAACCCTCAATATCCTACAGCGGAACCTCACTCACGCCTCCTCCGAGCTCACATCGCCCATCAATTACACGTACCTTGGACTTAGATCACATCTGGACAGCACTTGTAGACCATTTCCTCTCCCCACTCCCCCAGAGTCCATATCTGATGCCGACACCAATGATGACGGCTATCCCCGCCACCTCTCCATCCTCGCCTTCCTCTCCCTGGCTCCCATTAGCTCCCCAGCCCACCTTAAGCCGGCCATCTTTTTCCCACCGGTGAAGAGCGCCGGTTGGCACACAGCCACAGTTTCCCTGTGTGCACAGTCAAAACCTAAGGTAAACCACATCCTATGCAACCTACAGTATCCACCGCATGACCGTTCCCTTCCACAGCGCCACTGAAGAACGCCGGCATCCACACTGCCATAGGCTCCTTGCATGCAGAGTAAGCCTTGCCCTATGATGTAGGTATAGCTTGAGCGACTGCGGCTAGGTATGGAAAAAGGTTAGTAAAGTCCGTGTTTGACGATCTGCCAGCGTACTGATCCAACACTGCTACATTCCCTAGCAGTCAGCCCTGATACTGCGACTGGTGCAGCTTCATCGCCGCAATGCCCCACTTCAGATGAGATTGTGCTTTACCAGTGGATAAAAACTTGCGAGAGGTGAGTATGTTTCACTTGAGTATTGTCACTGACTGCTCAAGCCAGTGCCCTGACAGTTCAAGCTGATACTACACCTACAGCAACCAGCCCCACGGCTCCCTTCAACTGAAGCCCACCCAACAAGCTTGTTACAGCCTCGATGGCCACTATGCGGCCATCAAAGCACTCTCCAAAGCCACATTGCAATACCAACTTTGAACACCAATACTTCCTCACTGGTGGGCAAAAATTCAACTTGCTCACTTTACCCCCTAGGCTGAAATGAAGCCTTTCTTTTGAAGGTTGATGCCACAGACCAGAATCTTGGAAAAAGGTTCATTAGTCCGGCTTTCAAAGTGAAAAATGTTGTACCTACATTTGAATTGACTTTGCAGACCGATCTTCATTTGTGGCAGGAATCACTTAAACCGTGGTATTGCCACCTCCTTGCCAAATCCATGACCCAAGAGTCCGAAGCCATTGTCCCAGTCTCCAACTCCTCCAACGTTCTCAATGACGTCCTCCACACCATCTACGGCCTCTCCTGCACCCACTACTCCCCCAGCATCCCCACCATCTCTGCCGGCATACCTGCCTTAAAATCATATGGCTTCCACCTCCCCACCTATGTCTCACCCTCCAGCCCCTTCTTCACCTCCTCCTCTCCCACACCCCTGCAAGCACCCTCGAGACCTACACCCTCGCCGCCAAAAACGACCTCCACCACGTCTCCATCTCCCTGCACCTCCTCTCCTTCTCCCTCCCAATGCTCACAGATGACACCGCCCAGCACATTGGCCCCATCTACCTCAAACACCTCTTCTTCCTCCACCTCAGCTGCTGTGACACCCTCAAACGCCACCTCCTCCTCCCACCCCACCCGCACGCCCCCACCCCTGACTGCGACTTTGTCGAGCAAACAAAAGCTCACGTGTGCCTAGGCACTGGCATCCACCTACCTTGCCCAGGATGCTCAGCTGGGTAAGCATTGCTTTTGCATCCGCTGCCTCCATGCCTTGCTGTGCTGATAAGGTGTAGACATACTGGGAGCACACTCGAGTCAGTGCTGATGCTGCTCAGGGCAAGGCTGTGGTGCAAGCAGTGCCGTGAGGCACTCCAGGAGTGCATATGCATGCTCATCGTTCAGTGGTCTGTTGTTAAAGTGTGTGTCTGGGTCTTGGTTGCAGTTCAGATGTGCATTTCTGATTGGGTGCTTGGGTGATTCCAATCGCAGAGGACGATATAATGCACAAAACAGCCCCACCCGAATCTCAGTATAGCACCCCCATATTTGTCCCTGTGTTCTGCACATACACTACCTCAGCATTGCACACACTCCCCATCATCCTGTCCGCATCGCTGCACCATCACTGTCGCCCTTGACCAAACAATGTCAGTCCCAAGTCTTTTCCAAGGCCTGAGATACCCCTCCCTCTCGACCACCCTGCCAACAATCATAGAAGAGCCCGATGGCGGGAACGACTGCATGGATCGGCAGGTGTTGATGCACACTACATGATCAAAACTAATGTTTCCCCGTGACTTGCAATGCATACTCAGCTCTCGGCCCAGTATATGGCAAGTTCTCCGACATCATCTCGAGCGGTGCCAAGTGCCTGTGATGTAGTCAAGTGCGACTTCCCATGGAAATGTCGCACCTCACTACGTCATAAGGCACCCACCACCTACAATGGTCCGACTTCTAAGGCATCTGCCACAGTGCCCAAAGTCATGTGACTCAGCTGACTCAGCTCCCTTATCACTTGCCACATCTGACTGTTTGACTGTGTCAATTGTCAGTAGATTAGATGTTCTGTAACTTCTGTTTGACTATGTCAACAGAGGACTAGGAGAATGCAAGTTATGCAACCACTTTATTGTGTATATCCACTTTTCCTCCCCTGACCAAGGCCATATCATTGCACATTGGGTACAACCAAACAGTTTTATTTGTATGGAACAGCACTCTTGTCGTGCAGAGATGCCATTTAAACCCTGAAGTATGTTTGACCTTTGTTCACATAGCACATTTGCTCACAACATCGCTCCACCTTACCCTCTTAAACACCCCATCATACTTGACACCATCTCAATGTCAGACACATTAGTCAGAACACTTCTATCATCTTAAAATTGTACTTAGGTGCGTAAAAATTCCCAGGACATGTGTTGGTCCAAAAAGTCTCAAACTCAAGTCAGGTAAATAGGTATGTTGTCTTGTTGATTTTCTCTTCCTGGAAAAGGTGTAATAAAGCCCAGTAATGGGACAGAAATTTTAGACATATTCCAGGTGTGGCTCTCAGATCGGTCTGATGAGGCCTTACATATATCCTGCCTAGTCAGCACCAACCCCACCCATACATACTACATACAGTAGTTTCAGCCATCATCATCAGGAAGGACTATCTCTCGAGTTTCAATAGCCATTCTCAACCAACATGCGCGGTATGCACTTCCACACAGTCTGTTGTCCTCTCCATCTTTACTTGTGTTCCACAACACTGATCCTGCATGTGAAATATGAGCCTAAATATTACCATTTATATGATGGATGCTCTCAATAATAATGAAGTAATTCACGATGAAAAGGATATTGGAAATGCAGTAATCTATGTAATATATATATATTCAAAAACCATGTTCAAAACCATCAAAGAAATAAGTATAATTCAGGCAGGCTAGAGAATGACAAAGACATTGGCTTTGACAAAAGAAAAGGGGGTATAAATGACAACTACTTGACTGAAGTCAATAGCCTGACTATCCCAATGATTCAACCTAAGGCAAATAAATGCCAATGTATCAAATAGGTAAAGCTACTTCACTTTACTGCCTCTTACACAATCATAAAAAAACAAACCGTCAACTGAAAAGTGTATATTATGGATGCATATGGGCTGCAAAATTTTGTGCCATGTGGAATAGCCGAAAGTCAATTTTAAAATCCAAAAAACCACCACATTATTGCATATAAAAATACTACAAAAAATAACTGTAACTAATAACTACTATCAGAATACAATCCATAACTAAAAGTAACTTTAAAGATGCAACTGACCTCTGAAAAGACCGTGGGAATTTGGCACCAGAAAGGTAATAAATTTTGGAAATGTCCAAAAATTTGCAGTAAAGTTGCGCATGAACGATTCTAACTCTGCTAACACTACATAGGGAATCGTAAAGCATGATATCCCCCATTTTTTTTTTGGTTTCAAACCTTGTTTCAAAATTTATTTCTTTAGATATAACACTGTGCCATGACTTCAGCAGCACATTCAGGTGATGTAAGGGGATGTCAAGGGACAATAAGACAAATGCCTCTAATCCAAGTGTATAACAAGGATAGCGAATGTACATGAGCTATCTACTGCTTATATAGATGTATGGAACCCAGGGGCATCTAGATAGGAAACATATATAAAGGCTATCGACCAATCAATATGTGCAGCACTATCTACCAATCAGAGATACTCGAGATAACCTGCCAAAAGATAACTAAAAATAGAGTGTAAGGTCTATCACATGTCTGTGATAGGTCAGGGAGGTACTAAGATAAGGATATAAGAAGGATGTGGTACTGGATACACACTCCCCAGGAGTCTACTGGACTGTAGAGTAGGAACTCTGCTGTAGTAAGTGTGGAGTTCCCCTTACAGGTGACTCCTTAGATGTCACATCACTGGATTAGTTATGCTATGGAATTAAAGATGCAATTATAACAGGGCTGTTAGAACAGCTCTGAAGTTTCATAATGTGCCCTACATCTTGTAGTCTGGTAAACCCTTATGAAATAATGATACATACCTGTCTGACATGTCAGGGAAATCTTCCATGACCTTGGTCTTTCCCCATCTCCAGATGATGAAGATCTATATGAAAGCACACATCAGTATCCCCTTGGCTATGATGGTGATGGTGACAGGTCATTGCCTAACACTGATGACATAGTTGGCTCTTCCAGACCTAGGAACAAAGTGAAGAAGCCAATGAGCATACCAGACAAGGTGAACTACTTGTTTCTGTGTGACACTGAAGCCCACTTATGTAAAACAGAGCTTCATCCTGTCATTGTTGACATCATTTTCTCTGAACCCCACTGCCAACACATGCAGTACATCATTCATCAAGTATGTGAAGACCAATACAAGGTACTCACTCAAGGTATGCTGGTACAATGGAACATCTGCTACACTGAGAGATTGAGCCATCAAACTCAAAACAGTGGGCTGCTTTAGCACTTACTTGAAGCATGATTTCATAATTGAAAGTATTTGGCTGTCAACCAATGGATTTACAAGCTGGATCAATGGCTGAAAGGAAAGAAGAAGCCAGCTGCTCCAAGCCAGAAATAGAACTGGTTCCTTATGCCAGTGGACTGGGAGATGCTCACCAGATTGTGCAGCATTCTCAACTTGAAGGTGTGTATCTGTGTGTATGATTAGCATCCTGTGCTCACCCCAGGATGTATCATATATTCCATCAAGCCATGCTTGAGCTTTCAAAAGAAGGAGTCCCTACAAAATACAAAGTGTTACTACTTGTCAAACTGGTTGAAGAACACCTCAAGATGTCACTCACTGATCTCAAGTTTGACAGGGATTGATAAGCTTGAGAAGTATATTTCAATTGTGCCCTTGTTTTTGACTACCCTCTCTTGTGTCCCAGTTAGTAACTGTTGGTTTCCATTTCCAGTGGACACTGTACTCTGTACTCACAAGCATATAGTCCTTCATCCAGCCGTCCTAATCTTGTACTTTAAACTTTGAAGACATAATATGATGGGACCCAGAAATTGCCAAGTGTGCATGCACCCTCCCAGTGTTAAGATGGTGCAGCTCTGGGTGCAGCAACCGTTACAGTTGCTTACATAATATGTACATAGTTTCAGTTCAGCGCATTCTTACCTACTGCCAACATGCATTCCCAGTCAGCATTTCGTCTTACGGTCAGCACTCACGTATCTTTGGTCTTGACAGGTTATGGGCCCTGCCTGTGCAAACTAGAACATTGATTTCCACAATGTTTTCACTACATTCTTTTCGCACTTCATTTGCACCACACACCCAACATGCTGCCAACAATTTTCGAGCTCCTTCAAACATTTGACAAACAAAACAAGTTCAATGGCAATAACTACGTGTCATGGGTCACTGAATTCAACATGACCTTTGGAGAAGACACTGATTTCATGTTACATGTCAATGGCATGTCAACCATATTGGTATTGACAACTGACAACTCGGCATGGCTTGCTGCAGACCATTGTGCAAGGTCAGCACTATACAAAACCATTTCATCCAATGTGATTTGTTCTGCGCACTTCAAGCATACGTCGCCACTGCAAACAGTGAATGCAGTCTGGCTGAGTCTCAAAGCTGAATACCAGAAAGATTCACATGCAACCCATTTCTAACTCAAAAAACGCCTCTACAACCCAACACATGACATCACAAAGCCCATATTGATGTACATTCAAGATATTGTTACTGCAGCCAAAGCACTCACTTCACTCAGCCATGAACCTGCTGTCACAGATGTAGTCAATTTAATCCTCATGAATCTTGATCTGTCCTTTGCTATCATTTGTACCCTCCTCACCACGCAAACATCTGAGCCATCAATTGCAGCAGTCAAGAAAGCTCTGACTGATCAAGAAGACACGAATTTGGCACTTACTGGAGAGTTGGATGACAAGCTGTCTGAAAGTGCCATGCACACGAAATGCGGCAACAAACGGTTGAAGCCAAAAATGTCGGGAAAGCAAAAAGTTTTGAGCTCAGACACGGACAGCAATTCGGACGACATGTGTTTGTATGATGGCTCAATCCGAGCAACAAGGATGTCTGTCATCGATGTGGTAGCCCTGGCCATCGATCCTCATGTTGCATTGCCAATATGCCTCAAAGCATCAAGGACAAGGTTATCAGGATGGCTAAGAAACGGTGAAAACCCCAATGCTCACTAGAGAGTCATACTGCTGTCAAACATTACGATGACAATTCGACATCCAACACTGATATGTCTAGTACCAGTGACTACATGAATGTCATTATGGTGCAGAGACATTTCTAGGAGCTCACTCACAGTCTTGGCTATTATGGTGATGAATGTATGTCATACCAGTGAAGGAGGTGGTCATGGACAAGTGTAGTTACGGAGCTACAACTTGGCTGATCATGACTGGCTTAACATCGCAGGAGGAAATGGTCACCGTAAGTATCAACATTCTCTGATAATTCTCTGGTCATTGGGCATTTCTAACAATATGGTATGATGTAGATGCTCTCAGGGTCATCTATGTTATAACTTTCCACAACCATGCCCTTAGCATGATCCTGCAATTGAGTGAGGGAACCAAATGGTAACCGTGGTACGCCAGTGGAACCACGGCTTACTCTCCAATGCACTCAGTAGAAAGATATGTAAAAAAACATTTTTGTTTGACATGATCTACATGTTTGCACATGTAACTGGGTGGATAAAATTGTCCCAATGCAATGGGCCAAGTGAAGGTGGAATTGTGAGTCATCTCCTGCGCACCTCTCCCACACTGATCATTACTTATTTGACAATATTCTGGACTTGCTTTTGTCAACTTTTTCACAAGACAAATGGAGAACGCAGAGGTCAAGCCTCTCAGCAGAGCTTAGAAGCTCAGGGGGAGAGGCTTGGAAGTTAGTTCTGATCTGAGGGGACTATTTTTATGCAATGCTGTGATACCTTCTGTTCTGAGGTTGCAAATTATTTGATACAGAGATTTTAAGAATGTTAGTGACCCTGCTTACTAATGGACACCCACATCTTCTTGCAGCCTGTTATCTGCCCCTACTTCACACTGAGTGATTTTGAAACCAATGGTGCCCTTGCATCGGTTAAGGGAACCGTTAGATATATCCATGGACTGGTACTCATTTGCAACTTGCAGCTTGAAGGTCTGCATGATCATCTGTCACATTATGAATACCCAATTATTCACGAATATATAATATGACCGTCAAGCTGAATGCGGATTGTGTAATCCAACAGTTTGCTCATAAATGTATTGAACATTCTATGCAGGATGAGGGGCAAGCACTGGTGGACCAGCTTGTTGTTAGCACTGTCACATCGAAGAGCAAGTACTGGAAACGCGCATGGCTGTCTCAAGCTAAAAGCTCAGTCAAATGAGCTATAGTCTAGTACAATGAACATCTGTCTTCTAGCTTCTCCCAGACAACATTTCACACTGATTAGGGTTTGCCGGAGGACACAGTTGTATTTCAACGTTCAACTTCTACAATTTGTACATTTGTGTTCAAACTCTTTTATAGCACCAAATCTATAGAAGCCTAGCTGCCCTGTCCAATGTAGATAATTAATAGTGACCACCTTTTGTAGTTATTGCAACTAAAATCCAAACGCTCCTTATGCAGTTTGCAATTGGCACCTCTGAGTCACTGAGCATAACTCAACTACTGGAATTCTTGAAGTCAGAGAGTTGAGTCGGAGTCCTAAGTTGAGTCAAGCATTGAAATTGGTGCTAGCATGACTGTCATTTTCAACACCGCTGTAGAATTACCACTAACACTTCTTGCATAGGATAAGATGCTGCTCATGCCTTGTTTCGAACAATACTCTTATGATGGGATGGTCCACATGTTGCAACAATAATGTCATGTCAGATCAGGCTGCAGGACACCAGTGAGTCCTCTATTTTCTGGTGGATACTGAAAAGTTATGATGTATTGGCCCTGGACCCTTGTCTACAGCTTTGAGTGGCAATAATGACTGGTTCCACCAGATGATCACACCACACTGACTTGTTGTCCACAACACTCGGGAGGTGATGGGATTGGGAATGCCTCCCTGAGGTCTGTAATTGCCTGATGTAGATGCTCATGCTTTGTCAAAACCATTGCAACTGATTTTATGAGTGACTCCAGCTTCATGGCTGTGTAAAAGGTGAATTAAGAGCAATAAAAAGTTACATTGAGGGAATCGTTCACTGCCATGCACATGCATCAGCCCACAATTCGTTAATCAAAACTATTTTTCAAGTTTTGCCAAGCAGTCCCCATCGTTTGAAACAGCCATTGAAACAAATGTTGAACCAATGTGAAATGGCCATCATAATATCCCCTATTATATGTAGAGCAGTAATAACATCAAGGATGTCAGTAAAATCAGGAACATCAATATCCAGGCTAAAAATAAGCTTGGATAAAAGTGTATTTGAGGGGAATATGTGGAATACTGAATCAGAAATGAAAGAGGTTAAGATGTGTCATTCTGAATGCCAAAATGGAGCCAATATGGAATCAAGGATAAGATATATGGGTATAACATCAAAGGATGGATCTTGACTAGGAATGTTCATATGGAAAGATAATGGAAATAGCGGAAGAAGGGCTTATCAGAAATGATGGATATCAGAAGATTGGAGAACCGATCTAGGTTCTAACACCAGAATCAAGTGTCACAATGAGATGTGTGGTACTAGTACTCCTGTGGATGACATGAAAGAGCTAAGAGACCTGCAATCCTTGTTGCCTGATGAGTGTCATGAACCACTCCATAGAGATAAGCCATTCATCACTTGGGCAGCAGGCATGGCCCATTGGCATGCTTTCCACCATACCACACCATCAGTGCTTGTTGTCCCTGTGCAAAGTGAGTATTGTGTGTGTCAGCTGACCCTCACTGGGGGGAAATACTGACCATAGCATGTGTGGCCATTGTTCTCCACATCACTTGTGATCTATGATTCCTGTTGTGAACTGGTATGAACTGGTCCAGAACTTGAACCAAACAACATGGTTTGGTTGCAGTTCCCTCTTCCAGCCTCAAAATAAACTGGGGTTCTGTTTGTAGTTTGGGTCAGGATGCCCTCAAGAACTGGACCACACCAGACCCTGGTGACACCAAGCTGGGGGTAGTAGATTGAGTGGTTGCTGCACTGCCACTGGCAGTGTGTGCTGATGAGCACCCTAGTTCAGAGGCATGGTAGTTAGCAGGGGTGTGTAGAAAAGCCCACCGCACTCACCATATAACCAAGGCCATCCAATCTTGACCATGACTTGCACAAAGGCTGCCAGGATTGTCGCAACAACCTGCACTACATCATGGAGAGAAAACAAACTTGAGGACACAAGCAATGGTTCAAGCTACATCAATTGCACTGGGTAAAGGCTGACCCATGACCATAGCCTCTATTAGCATGTGCCAGTGGCACTTTGATGTAGTGGCCCAGTTTGAGGTCTAGTGTCATTTCATTGAGCATCAGTACCAAGTAGATGACAGGTACCTGCACAATGGTGGCACATTACAGATACATATCCTGGGAATGGCTATTGGAGTGCAGGTATGGTCCTGAGAAATCAACATATCAACAAGCACAGATACATGTGAATCAACAGATTCACATTCACTTGTGTCACGTCTTATTAGGAGCAAGAGATTTTCAATTTCTGCAACTGTCAAGCCAGCAGCAATAATTCATTCATCAGTGACAGAGGGTGTGCACACTGTGGCATTTATTGCAATTGTGGACCAGCTTAGGGGTCTATCTTGGTCTCTGGTAAATGCTGGCTGGTGGTCAGCTGAGGTACAAAGGATCAAACACAGCAGGAC